>KZ063967.1:7120-19898 GCA_002091835.1 Anopheles maculatus | reverse complement strand
CCCCCCCCCCCTCCCTGTTTATTGCTGCATTTTTTTTATGTTCCATTCAATCTCGTCACTCTCGGGCCCCAGTGAATATTGCCCAGACACACACATACACACATACACACACACGCATACGCGGGCGCACGCTCGCTTCCTCTCAATCTTTTTTTTCTTCGCTCCCATACACACCGAATCATCCACCTCATGACCGCATTCGCCCTAAATGTATATGCTGCCACCATCGACTTTTCCTTATCGATGGGAGCATGTATAGCATGTGACATATATATTATGCATACATAAATCTATACGCCCGCATGCGTACGTATGGGTGCGCAATAGAGAAAATTTGGAATCCTTAAAACAACGCACACACAAGAGCGCACGCACGTCGCGTATACACACGACGGCGAGTTGCATAGAGCATCGCGTTTTCCCGCAGCCCACCGCTGCCTTCCGAAACCCCCTTGGCCCGTTTTGTGTATTTTTTTACAGCTAGTCAGCCTGCAAAACTATTACTTCCATCATAATCCCCATCATCTCATCTTCTTTTCGATTGACCGCAACGATTACACACGCACGCACACACGCACACACGCATGAGGAGATGCGGCTCGCACACAAGCCGTTTCCAAATTCGAATGATATCGCACATACAGCGGCACGCCCATCCGCGAGAGCCCCTGTCAATTTCGATTCACTTTTTGACCCGTGCCCGCTTTTGGCCAGAGATACCTATTTTCCATAAGTTTTCCACCAACTTCACACTGCACTCATCAACTGCGCTTCGTATGCGACGCGCAATTAGGTCATAAGTACGTTTTACCAAATATTATTCACCTGTCTGCACTGTTTCCGTTCCCAAAATTTCGTTCAATTTCGCCTCGGCGTCTTCTTTCTCTGGGCACTTGAAAATTTTCTGCCGATGAACGTGTGCGAACGGGAAGGTTGTCCGAATGTGGGACAGTTTGACAGATGCTGGGTAGAAAAATAGTTCGACAGTTTGACAGCATGGTCACATCCAACGGACGATGAGCACGAAGGTTTGTGCCTTGGCTATTGCACTAGATGGCGCTGGCAATGCGAGAAGATTAACACGATAATTGTTTAAAATTGTTAATTTCTTCTAGCACATTACCCAACATTGTTTTATGTTGAATCAAATATATGTAATAATGTTCTTAGCCTTTCCACGTTGCTTATTTTCTTAAGCACCTCGTTGAACTCGAATCAACGCATAAAGATCATGATTTTAAACATTTTTGAAAACACCTTTTTATTGGTACTTTTAAGCTTGATAATGTGTTACACGACCATGCATACAGCGAAAACAATGTTCCTGCTGGTGGTTATCGTTTGTGTTTCAGCGCCCTACTACTATTTGTAAAAACGGAGCAAAACGGTTTTCAAAATACCACAACAGAAAGAGATACCGGTCATAACATCTACGGCTACCGTTTGATTAACACCACCGATTCACAAATACCTAGGCACAAAGCATTTTTTTTTTTACTTGACCGTAGATCTTTACGCATATACAATCAGCCTAATAAAAAAAAGAAAACAATTTTCAGCAACTTTCTTTGCAAAGCGGAAAAGAAAAGAATTTGGTGCACTCCTGCTGCTTTCTGCTGAGCCAATAATAACGCACGAATGATTAACCAGTCTTGCTAAATGTGTCCGTATCTCCCGTACGGGGGTACGTATTCAATATCAAAAGCCACCATATGCCAAAATAAAATTTAATGTGGCAAAGAGAGAGAGAGAGAGGGAGAAAAAAGCGCTCGCTATTCAAATGATATCAGATTCAAAGAGATAGATAGTGGTTCCGCTGGTTTCGGTGTGGTCACTTGCTTCAGTGCTGCCAGCCACCTGTTGGCGGACGCATTCGAACCCGACTTGAACCGGTACGCGTGACCATGGTTGTAGTTTACCAGCTGGAAGAACTCGTCCTGCAGCGGAAGATCCGATTCTTCTGCCGTCCATCCTTCTAAGGGGAATATTTTTGATGGTTCCTTCTTAAAGTTGCTTCGTTCGTTGCTGCGAAAGTAAAAACACATTATTACACATTCATTCCGAACACGTGTCGACTTCCCCAACATACCCTTTAAACGTTTTTGGAGGAAAATAGATCATCGTGTTGGACCATATCAGTACCCAGTATCGTTGCCAGGATGCTACGGTTGGCTTGCGACCATACTTTAGGACAGTTTTCCTTTTCAAGTATCCCTCCACCAAATTACCGCTCGTTATCGGTTCCAGCTCGACCAACTGCAGAGCGGTCGCGTGTTCCGATTCATGATCGCTATTATGGCCCCCGGTAACACCGGTTGCACTCGGCCCGATCCTTCGGACTGACGCCGTTGAGTATTTCCTGTACCGTCCAAAATGTCGTATGGTTGAAGCGCTTCGTAAATGCCACCACGTTCGGCGCTAGAGTATGTTTGTTTTTCTTAGTCCAGCCGCAACTGGTCAGCTCCTCGGGTTGTATTGCATTGAAGATGGGAAAATCCAACAGCGTTATCTGGGCGGCCAATTCGGCCGGCGATACCTGCTGGCAGCTGAATACGATCGAGCCCACGTCGCTGATCGTGGTGTTCGGCGGAAGGCTGTACGATTTTTTCGAATAGCTATGCCATGGCCTGAATAAGCATAAAATGGGAACATTACCGGGGTTTCCTAATCCTTAGCTAATAGATTCAACTGTCCTTACCTGAATGATGACGTTGCTGTACATCCATCGTTGAGACTTTCGATTGATCCTGCAGTTGCTTTATGGCAGGCTCCAAGTTGAGAGATTTCCTAGTATGATGGGGGAAAAATAAATGAAATGCTACACTATCTTGCTGTTTGTTTGTGCAATCAATACTAGTGACTTACTTATATTGATCCTCCTCAAATATGTTCTGAAGCTCGTCAATATACCGCCGTGACTGCAGGTAACGAAGCGTCGGTGGAACTGGACTGATGAACGTATAGTTCGAACTTTGGTAGCTAGACAACACCCGCAACACGTTATTCATTTTCGATTCGCGTGCGTAACTCTCCTCTCCCGATTTGCTAGGATGCATTAAATCGATGTAGATAATATCCGTAAGAAATATCCCTGCAAACAAAAGGTAAATCATTCAACAATCAGTCATCACCCGCTCTCAGCCGCTACCAATCGGTATACGCACCCAGGTATGGTATACCGGGAAGTTTGAATTGGTTTAAACATTTTCGCAATGCCGCCCAATTGTCGCTCTCATCAAATAAAAGGCTCAAACGGTCCAGCTGTTGCTGATCTTTGCGGGACACCAGCAGCCAGCTTTCTTTTAATCGATGCACGCTGGCACTTTTGAGCGCCGATATTACGGCAAACAGTGAGTGAAGATTGTTGATGTCATGCAATTTTTTGGCCACCTAAAACGGGGAATGCAAAACGAAAAGAAACATTCTCAGTACAGCTCGTACGTCTGCCTTCCTGCATCAAATGTAGCCGATAAGCTATACCTTGATAAAGTGACTGATGATCTCGGCCCGATCCTTCGGACTGACGCCGTTGAGTATTTCCTGTACCGTCCAAAATGTCGTATGGTTGAAGCGCTTCGTAAATGCCACCACGTTCGGCGCTAGAGTATGTTTGTTTTTCTTCGTCCAGCCGCAACTGGTCAGCTCCTCGGGTTGAATTGCATTGAAGATGGGAAAATCCAACAGTGTTATCTGGGCGGCCAATTCGGCCGGCGATACCTGCTGGCAGCTGAATACGATCGAGCCCACGTCGCTGATCGTGGTGTTCGGCGGAAGGCTGTACGATTTTTTCGAATAGCTATGCCATGGCCTGAATAAGCATAAAATGGGAACATTACCGGGGTTTCCTAATCCTTAGCTAATAGATTCAACTGTCCTTACCTGAATGATGACGTTGCTGTACATCCATCGTTGAGACTTTCGATTGATCCTGCAGTTGCTTTATGGCACAAGTGTTTCTCATCCAGCGGTTGACGATCGCGCTGCCGTTCGGGCTTTCGTTTGCCATCCTCGATCAATGGCGCATCGATGCTGCCGTCCAACGTTTTCTCCACATGCTGTTGCGAAACGTTACCAGAGGAGGAGGAGGAGAATCGTTCGTATCCATCATCACCGTCGCCATCGTATGATTCGTTGTGGCCGCCTGTTGACGATAAGCTTCGACCAGCCTTCGTATCCCGACCCAGCTTGCTTTTGCACGTTTGTCTCTCGGCAAGGTCGCGCGGTATTTCCGAATAACGCATCATTCGACAGCGAACACCTCCGGCACGCAAATTTGCATCGTATTTTGGTCGGATTATTGCGAGTTATGATTTTTCCGTGCTATCCGTGCTAGCTTGGTGAACAATTAATGTGTTGTTGTTATTTGATACTTTTGCTGAAATGTCATTGCCGATGTCATTTTGCTACACTTGCTGGTGGTTTTGATTCGGTTGCCCGTTTGTTGCATTTTGCTGATGAACATGCGGATGAAATTGTATACATTTTCGCGTTAGAATGATTGAAACGTTATTGTTGTGTATTACGTGTGCTACAATACATTATTGTTAGCGAATAAAATGAATACAAATAACAAAATTAGGTATTATTGCTCCACAACGAGCTGTTATACGCCAATACCGTTGGGATAAATATGTACGAACCTTGAGTTGAAGAAACACAATCTTAAGCGGTCTGTACACGTGTGTAATCATATCCGTATTTCCGATTTACGTGGAACTCCTGTTACTTGTAGTTGATTTCGTAGATTTAATTCGTGGTTTAATGGAAACCGTAAAATATGTGAATATGTTCATAAAGATAAACTTCAAATGTTCGAAATAATGGAGAATTTCATATGAAAAATGGAATATTACTGTTGGCTCATAGTATGGGACTATCTGTTTATCATTTAAGCTGCTCAGATAGGTCAGAAGAATAATACGATAAATCTGTGCACGCAAGAGATATTTGAAAGCTCACGCGTACGGAGAAATATATTAAGGCCCGTACCCGCATGCTTGTCATCGTACGCCGCGTATTTCACCGTTGCTCTTGATGTTGATTTTTGGAAGTCGAATTATATTCGTTTTTCGAAACAAAAAATTTAAAAATGTTTCTCTCGTTTTCAATTAGTCAATGGCAATGTGACACAAGCAATATAAGCGGTGGCTAGACTAAAGTTGAGGCAAGCGCGATCTATTTTTTTTTATGAGCGAACTGTCAAATGTCGCGCTCCTGACTTCGCGCCTCGATCCTGCATTGCAGGAAAAATGAAGCGTTCGCGCATTGATCGCGCTTGCCTCAACTTTAGGCTGGTGTCAGTGCTCGTCGGATGGTCGTATACGACCAAATTTTTGTATGGAATTTGACAGATAAAGTCGGATGACAGATAAAGTCGTACGACCAAATCAATCAATTTTGTTCTTGGTCGGATGGTCGTATACGACCATCCGACGAGCACTGACACCACCCTTAGTCTAGCCACCGCTATATATTCCTCGTTTGAACATGCAGTGATTTCTCTGGAACTCATTAACCGCGTATCTCGGGAATTCGCTGTACTCTACAGTGGTGAGATGATTGGTGATGCCAGTTTGCCTGCAATTATACGTTTCGTTTACGGCTCTTTTTTTAAGGTAACGATGATTTCTCTGGAACTCATTAACCGCGTATCTCGGGAATTCGCTGTACTCTACAGTGGTGAGATGATTGGTGATGCCAGTTTGCCTGCAATTTTACGTTTCGTTTACGGCTCTTTTTTTAAGGTAACTTTTTCCCTTTGCAGTTTCTCTCGATCACAGCAAAAATCAACTTTTTTTACGGAGAATATTTTATAAACAAGGTAAAGACATACGAGTTGCTGGCGTACCATCCTTCAACCATACGCATGTAAACGTACCAGTTATACTGTCATCAGGTCTGTGCTACGGTTCATTCGGTGTCGACGAATGGACCTTTCGTCGAAAATGACCCCGATTTTCTTTCATCGAACTAGCAGTGCGTTCTTCCTGACGAAACTTCTGGCCAGTGATTGCAGCGAAAAAGCCAACCTCCGAACACGGGAATCGTCGAAGTAATAATCGCACGTACGCCACATTACCGTCCAGAAGGCAAACGCAGGAAGTGGCAACCAGGCAGTGCTACTCCGGGAAATCGTGCATGCGATAATTCGCTGCGTGCAGTGTGTTTTTCAATTGTTGGTTAAAGTTTTTGTGTGATTGGTCATAATGATAAAAAACGATAAATCTCAAGTTTGTGGTTCGATTCGTTCGGTGAAGTGAAATATACTAGCGACATTATCGCAAGTTACATTTGGTTTCGGTTGATATTCCATCCCCGTCGGTCGGCAACCGAATGTGAATTACAAATTACGCCAAGTGCAAACAAAAGTGGACAAACCGCCAGGCGGCGGGCAGACTGGCGGGCAGGCAGGCAGTAGCAGGCAGCAGCCCTTTTTAATCTTTCACTTTTGTCTTGGCAATTGCCGTCGAATATGCGATTACTGATGTGTAATGGTTTCCTATGAACTGTTTTTTCCATGAACCGCTGAGACAAACAAGTGTTACGGAAGACAAAACGCAAGCGAGCCCGAAAAATATGTTCGTTTGGTGTCTGTGGATGGAGAAAAATCCACCCAGCTTTGCATGTCAGACCCGTGTGGTAGGAAACTGACTCCATTACACCATATTTTCGCTTGATTGTTCTGCTTGCACCGAAAGCTATGGTAGCATCTGAGAACGATGAAAAATAAGTCCAAAAACTCTTTGACGAACGGAAGTGGCAGCAGCAGCAGCAATAGTAGTGGCAGTGGAAGTGAAAATTACGCCAACGGCAGCACCTATGGGTCCTCCTCCGGTGCAACAACGATGACCGCCGCGACAGGGGCGGGTGCGGGCAGTGCCTCCGCTGGGACCATGAATGGAGGCAGCAGACATCTTCAATCCTCCGCTAGCATGAGTGCTGGAAACAGCGCAGGTGGATCAATTTCCACCGCCGACATCGGTGGTGCATCCGATCTGGGTGCTGCTGACTGTCCCGATGAGCAGCTACATCAGCAGCAACCGATGGGTTATCACAACCATAATGCTCATCACAATAGCCGCAACCATTTGTATCAGCAGCAAAAGCAATGTGGCAGCAATCGACCGCATATATCGCTGGACAAGTGCGATGATTTTCAATTCAATGTTCCGCCGGAAGCGCCGGTATTCGAGCCGTCGGAGGAAGATTTTAAGAATCCCCTTGTGTACATCAACAAGATACGTCCGACGGCGGAAAAGTACGGAATCTGCAAAATACGACCACCGAGTGTAAGTATGCACTATTATTGTAAGCGTGTGTAGTTTTTTTTTGTTGTTGTTGCGCTCGTTGTTGACGGTATCCTCTTTATTTAATCTATAAAATGTCTGCCACGCAAACAAACTAAACTTTAACGTGTACGAAACGAGCTTTATGTACCAGCTTTCGGCCGTAATAGGCAGCTTGGTTGCTAAGAAACTGAGTGCAAAGGCTATTGCAATAATAGGAAAACAAAAAACGTGTATGTGTGTATACAACATATTAACAATTCTTTTCATATCGATTTATCCCTTTCCCGGTGGATGACGCATCACACACAAACACGCACGCACGCACGCACGAACGAATGCACACCCTGCAGTCCTGGCAGCCTCCCTTCACCGTGGATGTAGAAAAGCTGACATTTACGCCGCGCATACAGCGCCTGAATGAGCTGGAAGCGGAAACACGCATTAAATTGAACTTTCTCGATCAAATTGCCAAATTTTGTGAGCTGCAAGGAACGACCTTGAAGATACCGATGGTAGAGCGCAAACCGCTCGATCTGTACACCCTGCACAAGATCGTAAATCAGGAGGGCGGTCTGGAGGTAGTCACGAAGGAGCGCAAATGGTCTAAGGTAGCGTGCCGTATGGGCTACCAGCAGGGCAAAAGTGTCGGATCCAATCTGCGCACTCACTACGACCGTTTGCTCTACCCGTTCGATGTGTACCGGTCGGGGAAGGTGGTGGATTTGGCAAACATCGATCCAGAGCCTTCGGAGGACTGCGAGTACGAACCGCATTGCATCGAGTCCCGCCAACAGGTTCAGCCTCCAATGACGACCACGGCTCGCCGTTCGCAACGGTTTGCCCAGCAACAGAGCAACAGTAAACCTGCTTCGACTACCGGAAGCAGCGCCGGCGGAAGTGTTCGCGGTTCGTCGGATGAGATGTCACCGGGCAAGAAGGAACTCCGGCACCGGAACATGCTAGAGTTTGCGAGCAAGTTGGCGGCTGCGGCCCGCGAACAGGCGGCCAGCAATGGCAGTGCGTGGAAAGAGGAAAAAAGTGCCGCAGCCGGTGGAGCGCATGGTTACGATCCGATGGCCAAGTACATTTGTCACATGTGTAACCGAGGCGACGTCGAGGAATCGATGCTGCTGTGCGACGGTTGTGATGCATCGTACCATACGTTCTGCCTAATGCCACCGTTGCAGGACATTCCCAAGGGCGACTGGAGATGCCCGAAGTGTATTGTCGAGGAAAACTCGAAGCCGGTGGAAGCGTTCGGGTTCGAGCAGGCGCAGCGTGAGTACACACTGCAGCAGTTCGGCGAGATGGCCGATCAGTTCAAGTCGAACTACTTCAACATGCCGGTGCATCTGGTCCCGACGGAGCTGGTGGAGAAGGAATTTTGGCGCATCGTTTCATCGATCGATGAGGACGTAACCGTCGAGTATGGGGCCGACTTACACACGATGGATCACGGCAGTGGCTTTCCGACAAAATCGTCGCCATATCTCACATCGAGCGATCAGGAGTATGCCGAATCGAGCTGGAACCTCAACAATTTGCCCGTGCTGGACGAATCGATCCTCGGCCACATTAATGCCGACATCAGTGGCATGAAGGTGCCGTGGATGTACGTCGGCATGTGCTTTGCCACGTTTTGTTGGCACAACGAGGACCACTGGAGCTACTCGATCAACTATCTGCACTGGGGCGAACCGAAAACGTGGTACGGTGTACCGGGCAGCCGGGCGGAAGAGTTCGAACTGGCGATGAAATCGGCCGCGCCCGAACTGTTCCACTCGCAGCCGGATTTGCTGCACCAGCTGGTAACGATTATGAACCCTAACATTCTGATGAACGCCGACGTTCCCGTGTACCGGACGGATCAGCACGCGGGCGAATTTGTCGTAACATTCCCGCGTGCGTATCACGCCGGCTTTAACCAGGGATACAACTTTGCCGAGGCGGTCAATTTTGCGCCCGCCGATTGGATGAAGATGGGCCGGGAGTGCGTCAATCACTACTCGAAGCTACGGCGGTACTGTGTGTTTTCGCACGACGAGCTCGTCTGCAAGATGGCGCTGGAGCCGGACAGGCTAAATCTAGGAATTGCAACTGCTTGCTACATCGACATGGCGGAAATGGTTGATACGGAGAAGAAGCTACGAAAGAATCTGCTAGAATGGGTAAGCTTTGTTGCCACTTACGTGTATTGAGTGCGTAGTTTACTTATTTCTTTTTCCTTTCTGGCAGGGTGTGTCCAACGCTGAACGGGAAGCGTTCGAACTGTTGACGGACGACGCTAGGCAGTGCGAAATCTGCAAAACGACTTGCTTCCTGTCGGCCGTCAACTGTAAATGTACCAAGAACCTGGCCTGTCTGCGCCATTTTGCCGAGCTGTGCGAATGTCCGCCGGAAAACCACACGCTCAAATATCGCTACACGCTGGACGAATTGCCGCTGATGGTGCAGAAGCTTAAGGTAAAGGCAGAATCGTTTGAAAAGTGGCTGTTCCGCGTCCGCGACGTTCTCGATCCGTCGGTTGCGAGCAGCATCACGCTAGAGGAGCTGCAAAGCATTGCACACGAAGCGGAAAGTCAAAAGTTTCCGAACAGTGTCATCCTGGAGCGCCTGAACCTTTCCATCCTGGAGGCCCAGAAGTGCATTACGGTCATTCAGCAGCTCGATATAAATAAAATACGCACGCGTACGCGCAATTCGCTCGAGTGTGCCAAGTACAAGCTGTCGATGGACGAGCTGGAGTTGTTTATCAACGAAATTAACAACTTGCGCTGTGTTATCCGCGAAGGCGACAGCGTCCGTGAGCTGCAACGCATCGGGCAGGAATGGTTGCGCCAGGCGGATAAAGCGCTAAAGCTACGCTTTAAGGACACGAATGTGCAGCAGCTAAACCAGCTGATCGAGGACGGAAACGGGCTGTGCATCGAGCTGCCACAGATTACGGAGCTGAAGGATCGGTTGACGCAGTACAAATGGTATCGGGAGGTGCGCACGTTGCGTGAAAATACGGTCGATCGGCTTTCGCTGGAGGAAATCAAGAAGCTCATTAACGAAGGCATGCGCATACTACCGCACACAGTATTAGAGAAAGAGCTATCCCAGTTGCACGGTATTATGCTGCAGGTAAGTTGTGTACACGACCAATCCGTGGTCTGTGTGTAGTGAGGTTTTACTTAAGCTTAATCTTTTGCAGATTGTTGATTGGGAGCAGTCCGCAAATCAGTGCTTCAAAACGGAAACGCAGCACAAGATCAGTGAAATCGATAGCCTTCTCGAGCGGGCGCAAAACATCGAGGCGTTCTTGCCCCTTGCGGGTCAGCTGAAGGATGTGCTGCACAAATCGAAGGAATGGCTGCATGCGATCGAAACGCTAGAAAGCAGCAAAAATTACAACTTTTTCCACACACTCCAAAACCTGGCGAATCGGGCCAAGCTGCTGCCGGTAGAGATGGAAAGCAAATTGTTGTGTGAAACCATTTTCGGTACAACGACAGCCGGTGGCGGTTGCTACAATCGTAACGGTGGTCAAATGTTGCTGTTCAACTCGAGAGGATTTATCGGGGCTAGTGGCGATGAATGGCGCAGTAAATCGTCCGCGTCACCTTCCACCTCGCTGAAGCGGAAAAGAAACGGTTCAATCACGAACTTGGATGAACCGGTCATTCCCGGCAGAGGGTTGGAAACAATAATGAAAAAGATCAAGGAGGACGGTAGCATCGGGGAACAGGATAAGCGATTGCTGAGAGCAAAACTGCTGCTGGACTGGAACGAATCGGATGGAGGATTAGCAGCAACGGGTGGTGATAAACACATGTTTGGAAGCTACGACAGTGTGCAGCAGCAGCAGCAGCAGCAGCAACATCGTTTAAATAACGGTGGTTGCGATGTTGTGTATCATTGCGCCAAGTGCTACGAAATGGTAGCCAAAGCAAACGTGTTACGAAAGTATCGTCACAAGCAGCATCATCATCATTGCCGGCACCATGAACGGCATAGCCGGGCGATGGCCGTAAAGCAGGAACAGAATCAACAACAGACTTCTGCTACCAGTAATCTGTCGGCCATGGAGCAGCTGTTGCAGATGAAGATATTAGGCGAGGATGATTTTGCTGTCGTAAAAGGAGCATCGTCCGACGCAGCAGGAAGTAGTTTTGATGATTTTTCGTTCAAATTTGGTGAACACTACGATGGCGAAGATGAGCCAGATGACGAGGAGGCGGCGGACGAGGTGAAAGCAGAGGACGAAGACGACGACGACGACGATGAGGATGAGGAAGCTGGCGATGGTGTCGGGCAGCTCGGGAGGAATGGATGCCATGGCTGTAAACCACCGGACGAACATGAGCGAGACTCAGGCATATTAAAACCATTGTTAGCGTGCACGGGCGGCGGTGGCAGGATAAAGGCGGAACCGCTCGACAATGCTGACAGCAGCAGAAGCAGCAACACCGATGACAAAGCGAAAGAGGAAGCCCAAAAAACGCGGCACAGTTCGAAGGATGCTACAACTCTTTGTCTAGAGAGCACTAGTCAAGCATCGGAATCGCCAACGGCAAATGGTGGGGCCCGCAATTCCAGCGGAACCAACGGCATTAGCACCTCCACGAACGCCTCTCAACAGCAGCAGCACGATCGACAGCGACAAGAACAACACCAACAGACAAAAGCAGAAAGCTTATGATGAAGCAAACACCATCGGGGCAACAATGATGCTGATGGGTTCGGAACATAAGTCAGACAGACGGTGGTGGCGGCGCACTGTATGCTGCAATGCGGTGGTATAAGTTTTGTAGCTGACAGAACTGAATTTTAATATACCTATTTCTTGGTATATATATATATGTACGAGGCAAGCGAGAAGGGTGTATAAAAACAAAATAGATAAAGACCCACCTGCGCAGATTCTTATCATCCTTTGTGATGCGATGATGGCGGAAGTAAATGAACAAAAGTAAGAAATCGGGACAATTATACGAGGAGGGGAGGTTCGTGTAAAGAGGAAATTTCGGTTAAATTATTAGGCTCTAGCTCGATTTTCATTTAATTGATAAGTTTTGGAAGCAGAATTGAACACGTTCATCGGCACCCGACGGATGCCGTATAATGCTGCTACTAAGAGGGAAGAACCCTGCAGAGAGTGCTCGTGAGTGTTTTTTTTCCTTCACCTTCTGCCTGTATAGAGCCTTTGGCGCAGAAGGTGTTAGTGGTAGAAAAGCTAGATATGTGGTAGTGGTAGAAAAAGGTACCTAGAGTTGGGAAATGTAGTCGTCAATTTGACACGCATCCTTACGATCTTTTCATACACAACATCTATATAATACATTTGTTCTTGAGTTATTACTAAAAAGCATACGCATTACAATAGAGCTGCTGTCGGAAGACGATCGATAGGGGTGGTGTATCTAACCATATGTGCGCATGCTGAGTTGGGAAACTGCTACTGCTACGGCTCTTGTTACTGTCATCATCATCATCATCATCATCAT
>KZ063966.1:0-27814 GCA_002091835.1 Anopheles maculatus | reverse complement strand
ACGGGGACTATAAAGTTTTTGTGCAGTCCCAGCTTCGTCCGCCGCGACAGGTATTTTGAGTGGAGAAGTTTCCTCAGGCTGTAGTATGACCGGTTGGCAGCCAGCACCCTTGCGCGCAACTCAACGTCTATGTTGTTGTCGGTGGTGACTTTTGACCCCAGATAGGTGAAGTTTTGGACGACTTCGAAGGTGCGATCACCTATCTGTACATCACCCATGCGTAAAACAGTGTTTGTTAGTAGGGCCGCTGGTGGTGCCACCATCATTTTGGTTTTTGACTCGTTGATCTCCAACCCGAGGTTCAGTGCCGCATGCTCGATCCTTTAGTAAGCTGCTGCTACATAGGAGAGCCTCAATCCAATGATGTCTATGTCATCAGCGTATGCCAAGATCTGAAGTGACTTATAGAAGATGGTCCCCGAAGTTTCATAGCACTCAGAATACGAACCAATTTCGCGGAATCCAGCTTACGAAAATTAAATCCTCGGCTCATATTGGGAGAAGGGGAGGGGAGAGAGGTCTTAGAACTAATGGAAATCGTAAATTCTAAAGCTGGATGATAATTATCAATCTTAAGAATAGGTACGGGCGCGCAACATACCGGCGAGGCGTTAAACAGAGCTGATTCGTTGATGAAAACTAAATCTAATTGTCTATTAGCAGCGTTTTTAACGTTTGAAATTTGTTTGAGATTGCACTCATGCATACCGTCCGAGAAGTATGCGTTAGAAGGTGACGAGGGAAATGGAGCAAAGTATCTATCGGCGGGCGACCAAGAGATTAGTGGTTGGTTGAAATCTCCACAGAGAAGAAGTACATCATTCGCTTTCGAGCGTCGTTGTATGTCTGCTATCGAGTTAAACAACGTATCAAGCACAACCGTATTACTACTTAAACTAGAATCTATATGTTTAAATCATTTTATTCCATCCCCTCGTTTCGTTTAAATACTTCCGTTCCGTTTAGATCCTGTCCCATCGGCAGGGCACGAAGGGCAGCGCGATGCAGCAGCAAAAATCATCCAACTCGAGCAAGCGCTCGCCACCCAAGACTTGGAAATGGAGCGCATGAACCAACAGATGGCAGATCTGCGCCAATCGTTGGAAGAAAAAACGATCGAACTGAACGTGATGACCGCTAACGTATCGGTATTGCAGGAAAAGTTAAAAACGAGCGGACCCAAACCCTTATTCCCCCGGTCAGCGAACGAGGAGCTCGAATCTGAAACGAGCAAGCTGAAGCAGCAGCTGGACGAGTCGAACAAAAACATGATCAAGTGCAAGCTAAAGATGAAGCAGCTGCAGAAACAGGTCGACACGCTCAAGCAAACTTCCAACGTGCACGAAGAGATCGCAAAGCTGACCGAAGAAAATGCCGCCCTTGCTCAGCGGCTAGCGGAGGCAGACGAACGCCATACCGGCGGCGACACCACCAAACAAACCGGTCCGGAGCTGCAGAAGCGTATCGAAATGTTGGAGCTGACGTGTCAGCATCAAGCCACCGCCATGCAGCTGCTCGAGGAGCAAAAGAACGACCTGAACGAAGATCTAAACCGTACGCGGCACGAGCTGCAATCGCTTGCCGACCATCACGATGGTACGGTGACGCATGAAGCGGTCGGGGCCGACGACGGCGATAATGGGCGCATCGCCAGCCAAATGCTATCGATTGAGCTGGAGGAACAGCTGGAAAAATGTATCGCCGACAAAAGCGAACTGACGCAGGTGCTGCACTGCTGGGAAGCGGAAAAGGCCGAACTGCACCAGAGGCTGAACCGGTACGCGGCGGAAAATGCGGAACTGCTCGGCCGGATCGACCAGCTTAGCCTCGAGAAGGTGAGCTCGGCCGAATCGATTGAAATATTGGAAAATTTAACGCAGCGCGAAAAGCAGGAGATGGAAAGCTCGGAAAAACGTGCCACGGCGGAGGAAAGTGGCAGTGGGGTACTGATGGAGGATACGGACGAAATCGTGCAGACTGTGCTGGGCGGCAAGGAAGACCTGAACGAAAGTTTGCTGAAGCTGATGGAGGAAAGCAAGGAGCTGATGGATAAGGTGGAACTGTTTACAGACGAGCGGCGCGAGGTGTTGGAAAAGCTGGACGCCATTTCGATCGAAAATCAGGCGTACCTAAGCGAGCTCGACAAGCTGAAGGAGGCGAACGAACAGCTGCGTACGTACAGCGGCGAGCTGGCATCGGCCAAGTCGGATTTGGAGGATCGGCTGCGTATTATGAACGAGGAGAAGGAAACCATCCGGCAGGAGTTGGATACGGTGAAGGTGCGCCGGGTGGAAGGGGATGAGTGTGGCAGTGCCGCCAGCCTACCGATCGCAGACGAAGCATTCGATAAGGACATCTATCAACAGTCACTGGTGGCGGTGGAAACCGACATTGCCAACTACAATAAAAGCAAGGACAAGCAGAAAAAGATGCAACTGGCTAAGAAACTTACACTGAGCGCTAAAAGTGTGGTGACGATGAGCAGACAGCTGCTGGATGGGTACGGCCGGTATATGGAGGAGCGTACCGGGGATGATAGGGATCGGGGTGTCATTAGCGGTCTGGAAACCAAGCTCCAGGAAACGGTCAAATGTCTCGAAAGCAGCGCGTCCCAGACGGCTCTGCTGCAGGAAGAGATTGCGCTGCTAAAGCACGAGCTGGAGGTAGCCTGCGAGAAGAGTTCGGACGATGAGCCGGAACTGCTGAAGGTGGAGCTGAACAGCAAGAACGACGAGATACTGCTGCTGAAGAAGGACATCGATGCGCTGGTTGATGCGAAATCGGCCGAGCTGTCGCGGATACAGCACCGACTAATCGAGGTACAGCACGAGAACCACAAGCTGAAAACGCACTCGGATGAGTTGCAGGGCCGGTTGGAACAGCAGACGCAAGCATACGTTGAGCAGTTGAGGCGATTGGACGGTGAGCTGCGTATCGCCAGGAGTGCGAAGGAAACGGCGAACGAAGCAGATCTGGAAGGTGAGCTGCAGCACAAGCAGGAGACGATCGATACACTGAACGGGCAGATCATTGCACTGTACCGAACGGTGGAAGAGCACCAGTCACAGATGGATGAGCTCCGGGCGCAGAAAGAACAGGTGGAGCGCAAGAACGACGAACTGTTGGAAAAGTTGAAAAAGTTTGCGGCGAATCTGAAAAAGAAAAACGTCCAGTGTGCTGAGCTGGAGAAGAATATTGAAGGGTTAAAGGAAGCGAACCGAAAGCTGCAACAGGACGTAGACAGCCGGGTGGCGGAGAACGAGTCTATTCCTGCAACCGGCAGCGAGAGCGAACTGCGCGAAGAGAATGAACAAATGAGCCAAAAATTGTATCATCTCAACAATGAGCTGCACCGTTTGCTGGAACAGAAATATCACATGGAATCGGAGGGCGAGAGCAATCGGGAGATGTTGCAAAGGTGTCAGGAGCAGCTCGTCTCGGCAAAGGCAGAACTGCAGTGTAAGGTGGACGCGCTACAGTCGCTCGAGTCGGAACTGCAGACGTGCCGGGACGAGATGCAGACGCTGCAAGCCGATGTAGCTAGTAAGAATGGTAAGATTGAAAAATGTAAAGCAATCATAAAGGAAAAGATTAAGGAAGCGCAACGGCTGCAAGAGCGGGAACGGCGGGCCGCTTACCTGGAGGATGAGCTGCGTATGACCCAAAGCAAGCTGGAGGACTTCCACAACCAAACGTTACTGCTCGGCCGGTTGAAGAGTGAAAAGGAAGAGCTGAATGCGACCGTACGGATGGAACACGAGCAGCGCAAGCTGCTAGAGGAACAGTTGGCGATTGCGAACGACCGTGACGGTACAGTAAAGGAACAGCTTAAACAGGCCGAGCAGTGGGTACAGCGATACTGTGAGAGGTGGCGCAAACGGCAGGACCAACTCACCTCACAGAAGATGATCGAAGAACCGTCGATTGACCTGCCGACGTCGAATGTGTTCAGTTGGCTCACGGTACTGGCGGAAACGGATCAGTGCATCGCGCAACTACTCGTACAACAGATGGGATCGGTCAGTACGCTTCAGCATAGTCTGCAGGACGCGGAGTTGCATGCCAAGTCGGCGGACGATAAGGTCGAGCATCTGCAACATCAACTTCAGGCAATCACTACCGAGCTCAACCAGTACTCAGAGTACTGTGCGACGAAGGATAGCGAAATTGCAGAGCTAAAACAGCTACTGGACACAGCGCAGCAAGACCTTCAAAATGCAACTACCGAAAACAACCAGCGTTTGCAATCGCAGCAAATGGAGCTAGCTGCTGCGCTTGGTGAAATCGAACGTCTTAAGGTGGAGCTTGACGCGGGTCGTGAAACGGTCGAGAATGGCCGACAGACAGTGCTGGACAAGGAGCACACCATCGAGTCGCTCAACCAGCAGCTCGCCCATCTGCACGACCAGCTACAGCAAACGGTGTCGAACCAGGCGCAGCTGCAAGGATCACAGCAGTCAGAGCTGACACAACTCCGCCACCTGTTGGAAAACGCAAACCAAGAACGTGACGCAATCGAACAGCGTCTAAACGAAGCACACCAAGCCAATGCCGAACTGAACGAAGAAATTGCTACACTACGGGACAATGCGGTTGCGCTGGAACGTGAGCTTGCGGACGAGAGACAACACATAAACAGCCTAACCACATCGAATCAATCGTTACAGTCAGATATTGCGAAACAGCAAGAAGCTTTGTGTAAAATTGGTGAAGATAAGCGTAAGCTTGAAGAGCAGCTGGCAGATTACGAAACGATTTCGGTACAGCTGGTAGAGGAAAAGGAACAGAAGAAACAGTTGAACGAGTTGATTAAGCAGCGTGATCAGGAAATACAGCAACTGCGCGAACTTCAAGATGATGCCGGCAAACATCGGTCGGCCGAGTTGGACCAGTTGAAGGAGCAGCTGTACTCGGCGGAACAGGTGCGCCTTGGTTGGGAGGCAGCACTGAATCAGTACCGCACCCAGAACGAGGAGCAAACGAACGAACTTGCCACCGTTCGCGACAAGCTGACAGCACTCGAGCGGCAAACGCAGGAAGATCAGACAAACATCTCCATCCTAACCTCACTAAACGGTGCGCTGAACGAAGATTTAGATCTGCTGCAGCAACAAACGGGTGAAGCCGAGCAGCGCTACCAATCACTGCTGGACGAGCTGAATCAGACAAAGGTCGCACTGGAGGCGGCGGAACTCCAGCAGCTAACCTTACAGCAGCAAACGGACGTTACAGATCAGCGGTACCGTCTGCTGCAGGATGAGTTCGAGCAGCAGAAGTTGGCGCTAGAGTCGGCCGAAATGAGTCTACTGCGGGAAGCCACCGAAAAGCAACAGCTGTCCGGTACGCTGCAAACCAAGCAGCAAGAATGCGAGCAACTCAAACAAGAGAGCGAACAGTTGCAGCGTACCCTTGCGGAAACAAAGTCTTCCGAGCGGCCCGACCCAATACCAAAGCCAGAGTACGATCTCGGCATGTGGGATGATGCAGATGCGGGTTGGGGTGGTACAGCCGAAACGGCACGGCTGGAGGCATTAGTTCGCGAAAAGGACGAAATGATCCAGCAGCTCGGGGCTGAGAAGGAGCTGATGCAACAGGAAATTACCGACCTGAAGGTAAAGTCGGGCAAGTTGCTGCGCAAGGTGAAAGAATGCAAGGTGAAGCTGGACGCAACGCAACGGACCGAAGCGGAAGGGACCGTTCCGGCGCAGGACGCGCTCGAGGCGAAGGTGCAGGTGCTTGAGCGTGAGAAGGCAGCACTCGACCTGAAGGTAAAGTCGGGCAAGTTGCTGCGCAAGGTGAAAGAATGCAAGGTGAAGCTGGACGCAACGCAACGGACCGAAGCGGAAGGGACCGTTCCGGCGCAGGACGCGCTCGAGGCGAAGGTGCAGGTGCTTGAGCGTGAGAAGGCAGCACTCGACCTGAAGCTGGACATGCTCGAGTCCGCGTGTGAGAAGCTGACCGAGGTAAAGGAGTTCCAGGACAGGCAGATCGAGATGTTGCGAGAATCGGCCAACGCTTCCGTGGAGGTGGATGAACTGCGGGCGAAAGTACAGCAGGTGACGGCAACTCTGCAGACGCGCGAATCCGAGATCGAACATCTGAAGGCACGGTTAGCGCAGGTAACTGGGGAGGTGGAGTGTGTTGAGGTGTTACGTGCCGAGTTGAGCGAAGTACAGCGCCACAATGCACAGCTGCAATCGACCGCGAGCGGGCGGGAAACGACCGGCCACGGTAATCCGGCCCATTCCTTGGAACTACAGCTCGCAGCACTGGAACACCGGAATCGTTTGCTCGAAGAGGAAAAGTCGGAGATGCATCGGGAGCTGGAGATACTGAACCAGCAAATTTTGCACGATCTGCAGTTTGAGGACCGGCTAAACAAGGCACTGCTTGAGCTGGATGCGAAGGGTGTGGAGATACAGATGCTACGGTCGACACTGGATCAACTTCAGCAAGGTAGTGCTGCGCAGAGTGAAGCAGTTGCCGAGGTGCCGAGCGACGCTGCTCCCGAACAGATCGCTTCACTACAAACACGAATCCAGCAGTTGGAACAGGAGCGTACCGAACTGTTGCAAAGATTATCGGCAGGTGGAGCTGAAGCTAGCTCCTCCGCCACGCAGCCGCTACCGCTCACCCGTGTCGATGACGCTGCCGTGCAGGAGGTTCTCGAACGTCAAGAGCTAGAAATTGTGACGCTCAAGGAACAGCTTGCGTTGCGCAGTGCGGAGTACGCTCGGCTAGCGGCACGTGTCGATCCAACGAAACTGTTCGCGTCGGGGCTGAGCGGCAGTGAGACCATTCCAAAGCCGGAACAGCCACCGGCCGGTGATCGAGTGCCGCAAGCAGATCTAGAGTTTACCCTCTACATGATGTACCAGCGGGACATGCGTTGCGACGAGCTGGAACTGGAACTGCGCAACTTACTGCAGGAGCGCGATACACTGCAGCTACGGCTGTCGAACGCGCTGCGCATGCATGAGGAGTTTAAGATGCGCTTCGCTGGCACAATCCCCGGAGAACACGGTAAACACGAGCAATACACGCTGACTTTCAAGCAATCTCACAACAGTGCCATAGTTCAGTTTGGAGAAAAGTGATTTTTTTCAACTCGAACTTTGCACGATTTGTGAGTTGAAGCTTGAGAAAGTCAATACAAAACATAGCGACGGATCGATACATTCGTTTTTTTCTTCTTCCTGCCAGAGTACGCCACCTCGGGCGAGTGTTCGATCGATGCATCGCCCGACAGATCGCTCACCGGCCTGCCGGTCGACGAACGGCCCGTCTCGAGCCTGTCCGGCCCGCAGGATCTCACCTCCAAACTGTCCGAACTGCAATCGATCAACTACACGAAGGAAAAGCGTTGGCAAGAAGAGCGGGAAGAGCGCGACCGGCAGCTGACGCTGATACAGCGCGACCTTGCAAACATGCCGGTGGAGGCGGCAGCCAAAATTGCCGGTACAGACGTCACAGGTAAGACCAGGGTTTAGCCACCGATGCACACATTCACTCACTCACACCACCGTGTATCGTTTGCAGCCGACGCCGAAGCAACCACGCAGCAAAGCAACCGCGCCTCAACAGTGCTACTCAACTGGTTACTGGGAAAGTAGTGGTAACACACGCGGCGCTGCGCTCACCCCTACTACCGTAATGTAAAGTTGTTTTGTTTGTAATTTTTCTGTTTTGTTGTTTTGGTTTTCGCTCGCAAGTACATTAGCATAATATCGCAGTCACACTGCCGGGATTGATAAACCACCACAGCCAGCCACAGGGGTTGGCTGTCACTTTTCGTTACGTTTTCAGGCCCCGATAAGCCCCGCCACGTTCGCGAGAAGTGTGGTGTTCTCCAGGCGATAGTTTACTATGCTACGAACGGTGGAATATGTTTGTAAAATCGATGTGTGTGTGTGTGTGCGTGGGTGCCATCCGGCACACTCATAGCGCTAGTAGCTAAAAAACAAGATGTATAATAAATAAAGCACTGTTTTGACGACGACGAGTTGTAAGACGGTTCGAAACCTATTATATCCATCTTGGTTCGTTTCGGGACAAGGATTAAAGCTTGCAGTAAATGAATTTAATTGCTTATTACACTGTAATCACTGTTTTCACCAATAAGATGGCGAAAACAACACACACACACAAGCACACAAGTGAAGAACCAAAAACTAGTCTTCTTCTTCTTCTTTCGTGGCCTGCACCTAGGGAGCACGTCTAATAGACATGGCCTGGTGTCCAATCCGTTTCCAGGAAACTCGGTCCATGGCTACATCCCTCAGGTCTGACTCCATTTGATCCAGCCAAAGAGCTCGCTGTGCTCCTCTACGCCTCGTGCCGAACGGGTCACTGACGAGCACCTTCCTGGCAGGGCATGAGTCCGGCATCCTCATCACGGCCCCCAACCAGCGTATCCTGCCGGCTTTGACAACCGTCAGGATGTCTACATCGAAAATGGCGAGAGCATTGGCGTCCTCCGCCAGCATTGTCCAGGACTCGTGCCCGTAGAGGACTACCGGCCGTATGAGAGTGCGATATATGGCGCATTTCGTGCGTTGTTGGAGTCTTCTGGATCTCAGGAGTTTGTGGAGTCCGTAGTAGGCACGATTCCCCTGAACAATGCGCCTTCGGATTTCGCTGCTTACGTTGTTGTCCGAGGTTATGATCGTGCCAAGGTAGCAAAACTCCTGTACTACCTCGAGATCGTCGCCGTCAACTAACACTCTGCTTCCGAGTCGTGCTCTATCACGGTCAGAGCCTCCGGCAAGCTGGTACTTTGTCTTCGTCGCATTGATCCTCAATCCAATCCTATCGGCCTCGCGTTTCAGTCGGGTGTACGCTTCGCACACCGCCGCAGATGTTCGCCCTATGATGTCGATGTCATCCGCGAAGCCAAGGAAAGTATTCCTCGAAAAGTATTCCTAACAAATGCGTTACATAATTTCATCCACGAACGCGTTAAAATTGATGTGTAGATGCGTATAACATACGAAAAATCATGAATTTTAGGAGATTTATGAATTTTTGAGAATTCCTGAATGTTTGGTAATTCACGAATCTTTGAAGATTCATAAATCTGAATCAGATTTACCCAACACTACCAAACACGCTTTTTAAACCCAATTTTTTTTATTTTTATCATTTATTAATTTTTACAAGCAATTACATCACTTTACAAGTAAGCAACTGATTCATAGTATCCGCTTTAGTATAGCCGAGTGTATGTGTGTGTGTGTGTGTGTGTGTGTGTGTGTGTGTGGCACGTCTAATAGACATGGCCTGGTGTCCAATCCGTTTCCAGGAAACTCGGTCCATGGCTAGATCCCTCAGGTCTGACTCCATTTGATCCAGCCAAAGAGCTCGCTGTGCTCCTCTACGCCTCGTGCCGAACGGGTCACTGACGAGCACCTTCCTGGCAGGGCATGAGTCCGGCATCCTCATCACGTGCCCCAACCAGCGTATCCTGCCGGCTTTGACAACCGTCAGGATGTCTACATCGAAAATGGCGAGAGCATTGGCGTCCTCCGCCAGCATTGTCCAGGACTCGTGCCCGTAGAGGACTACCGGCCGTATGAGAGTGCGATATATGGCGCATTTCGTGCGTTGTTGGAGTCTTCTGGATCTCAGGAGTTTGTGGAGTCCGTAGTAGGCACGAGTCCCCTGAAAAATGGGCTTTCGGATTTCGCTGCTTACGTTGTTGTCCGAAGTTACGATCGTGCCAAGGTAGCAAAACTCCTGTACTACCTCGAGATCGTCGCCGTCAACTAACACTCTGCTTCCGAGTCGTGCTCTATCACGGTCAGAGCCTCCGGCAAGCTGGTACTTTGTCTTCGTCGCATTGATCCTCAATCCAATCCTATCGGCCTCGCGTTTCAGTCGGGTGTACGCTTCGCACACCGCCGCAGATGTTCGCCCTATGATGTCGATGTCATCCGCGAAGCCAAGGAAAGTATTCCTCGAAAAGTATTCCTAACAAATGCGTTACATAATTTCATCCACGAACGCGTTAAAATTGATGTGTAGATGCGTATAACATACGAAAAATCATGAATTTTAGGAGATTTATGAATTTTTGAGAATTCCTGAATGTTTGGTAATTCACGAATCTTTGAAGATTCATAAATCAGAATCAGATTTACCCAACACTACCAAACACGCTTTTTAAACCCAATTTTTTTTATTTTTATCATTTATTAATTTTTACAAGCAATTACATCACTTTACAAGTAAGCAACTGATTCATAGTATCCGCTTTAGTATAGCCGAGTGTATGTGTGTGTGTGTGTGTGTGTGTGTGTGTGTGTGTGACTATGTCAGCTGAAATCTTTTCGATCGTATGGAGTTGAGTTTTGTGTGTGGTTGTGGTAATTGTTTCCATCCGGATCCATATCCAACACGCAAATACAGCTAATGATTCACTGGTATTTTGTGTTACTATTATTATTTATTCGTTTAACTATTTTACACACACACATTTTCAGCCGTTTGTTTTACAACCTTTCCATTTGTTGAATTCTAAATTTGTTTTTTGTTTGTTTTCATTTCTTGTTCGTAATGGTAGTAGTAGTAGTAGTAGTAGTAGTAATAGCATTAGTTAGCAGCAGTATAGTGGTGGTATACGTAGTCATAATACTAGTTTTAATCGTAGTCAAAGATTGTCCAGTGAATAGAAGTTCGCGGTTTGCTTGTTTTGGTTTCTTTTTACTTGTTAATCTCTTCAGTACTATCCAGTACAGTGACTTAGTGTCTGTAGACAGATGTTTGTGAGTGTGTGTGTGTGTGTGTGTGTCTGTGCTTTATTTTTGTATCGGATCGGATCGGATCGCAGGAGTAATAATGGAAACATGAAGCACACCTACACAGTAAATCGGCTACTAATGGATGTTGATAGTGATACCGCACGGCCGTCAACTCAGTTGACATTCGTGTGTGTGTGTTTGTTTTGGTTTTGTTTTCAACATATATAATAGCTCAGTTCACCTGTTTGACCGTATACCGCAGATAAACTATCGCATTGACAGTGACAGACAGCGTTGTTTACCAAAAGTGTGATACCTTGAATTACTAACAATCCTTATAAAAGTATTTTGTTTGCGCACACACACAGACACCGTTCGTTCGGTGGTGTTTGGTGACAAAACGCATTGAATTTGTAGACAGCCTTGTTCTTGTATGTTTTTTTTTGGTTTTTGGTTTTGGGAAAAGACTTAAAAATCTCTGCAGGTATGTTGAGTGTGTGCGTGTGTGTGTGTGTTTGTTAATGTCGGTGAAGTACATTTTGCAAATTTAACATATCCAACACCCGTGGTGGATATTATGTCGAATTGTGTGTGTGTGTGTGTGTGTTTCTGTTTTGTTTAATAAAGTTTGATTTTCATTTTTATTTTTAACCACTCAACATCAAAATGTATTTCTCCTTGCGCGAACCTCGCATCACACGTTCGCGCGCGCGCCGCTTTGCTTTTTTGTGTTTATTACTAATGCTTCATCCTCTACTCTAACGCTACGCTGCACGGGTTTTCAACCACCGAATGACACACTACAGGTTTTGCTACAACACACATTTTCACACACATTCTCATCTCACCATGTAACACAGTAAAGAAACATCAAAGTTTAGAATTTATTCACCTAACGCCCACAGAGCCCGGTGAGCGTCCTGGGCGCCTCCATTGCTTTATACAGGGACCCTGCCATGGGCTAGGGTTTGTCCTGTGTCCCTGCACCTCCTACACACATAATACACTCTCTTCTCTTACTTAGTCGCACACATTCACTAGATTCGGACGATTTTTCGGTTTTGTTTTTTTTTTTTGACATTCTTCTCCTTTTGCCCCAAACTACACGAACGAGTTTTGGATCACTCTTGTATAATACGGATCTACTGATGTATATGTATAATATATGTATATGTATAGATTCTTACAACATTTGTCTCGCTTTCCACTATATAGATTCCAGCTGTCCGGATTTCACACATAACCTTTTTTTTGCTCCGGGATGTTTGTGTTTTTTTTTATATTATGTATATGTTCAGTAATAGGTGCGCCATCGGCATGAGTTTTCATTCTCCAATAACATTCAGCCGCCACCCTCCGAAGTGTGTGTGTGTGTGTGTTTGAGTGTACAATGTGGCGTAGTCTTCGGGTAAAACCGTTCGTTTGAAAAATTATTACCATATTCAAACATAGTCGACATAGTGTATATATATATATTAGAACATTGCATTGATTTGTTTCTGTTCTGCTTTGTTTGTTTGCTAACATTGTGAAAACACAAACCGAGATAAATGGCTCAACAATACTCGAATAACAAGATTAATAATAATAAACGCTTTCTTCCTGCTTCTGTTGTTGGGGGTTTTTGTTTTTAAACAGGGATTTTGCTCACATTCCTCTCATGAATTTCCATTTCTGTTGCTGTTGTTGTTGTTGTTGCGGTTAGATTCGTTTTCCTCTCTGTACTGTTTCTCTTTCTTACTTTGTTTGTGTGTGTGTGTGTGTGTGTATGTTTCTTCTTCTTCTTTTTTCTGTTTTTTAATTCTTTACAGCCGGTTTTAAGAGACAGTCTTCTAAAGCCAGGTACCTGAAACGAAGTGAACGATTTAGCAATTAGCCTCAGTCGGAAATATAAGTCAGGGCGCTTCTGCATGTGTGTTTGTGTGTGTGTGCAGCAAGGATGATAATTTTTTTCAATCTTTTTTATTGTTTTTTTTTTTGTTCACGTTCAACGAGAACGGGAACGAGGGAATGTTTTGATTGGAAAGCAGACAGACAGGGGTAACAGTACAGGGGTTTTTGGGTTTTACTTTTGACTGGCAGCACACTAAGATTGAAGCGCGGCAATCGGTTTTCGGTTACTTACTTACGCATCAACGCCATCACTCCATCTGAGTTTGGGCCTAACCACGCCTCCTCCGTCCATGTGGACGGCCTGAAAGGACTTTACGAGCTGAGTCGTCCGGGACCCATTGTCATGAAATGACCAGCCGGACCGGAGCCTGGCAATTGTAGCGACTCCCCGAATGTCCATCCACACATACGGGGCCCAAAAATCCTTCTCAGCATCTTCCTCTCCAAAGTCCATGTCTCACAGGCGTATTTGAGTACTTACTTACTTACTTATCAGGCGCTACAACCGCTTCGCGGCCTTGGCCTGCTGCAACAATCCTCGATACCGCTCACGGTCTAGCGCCGTCGTCTGCCAATCTATTATCCCGGCCGTTCTGGCGGACGCATCAACGCCATCACTCCATCTCAGTTTGGGCCTACCACGCCTCCGTTGTCCATGTGGACGGCCCAAAAAGACTTTACGGGCTGGGTCGTCCGGTGCCATTCTCATGACATGACCAGCCCACCGGATCCTGGCGAGTCTGATTTGCACGATGGTAAGATCACCGTACAGCTCATAGAGCTCGTCATTGTAGCGACTCCTCCATTGTCCTTCCACACAACCGGGGGCCAAAAATCCTTCTGAGCATCTTCCTCTTGAACGCAGCTAAGAGGGTTTCGTCAGTTTTGGACAAAGTCCATGTCTCAGAGGCGTATGTGACTACTGGGACTATAAAGGTTTTGTACAGTCCCAGCTTCGTCTGTCGCGACAGGTATTTTGAGGTGGAGAAGTTTCCTCAGGCTGTAGTATGACCGGTTGGCAGCCAGCATCCTTGCGCGCAATTCAACTTGCAATTGACCACACGCCCTCAAGCCTGTCATATATGTGCCGCAAAGCTCAAAACCTAGTGCCGCGCTTCAAAATTAGTGTGCTGCCAGTCGAAAGTAAATCGATAAACGCTGTAAGATGTCTGGGGTAGGGTGTGCTTGAGTATAAGAGTGAACGGACGAAGATGACACAGCATACTCACCATGTGACAAAATAGAATATTGCACAGAAATCCTGATTGATCTCTTCTGTGTGTGTGTGTGTCTGTGTGTTTTTTTTACATATGGCTGCTGCATCCTCTGTTTTGTTTTCTTCCTTACTCTTCTTCACCTAGTGCCTGGCGCCTGTATATACCCCTAAACGCATACATCGCGTGCCAATCTGCGCGACCCAACAGACGCACCTACGTGTACGTATTTCTATGTGTGTGAGTTTGTGAAAGCGAAGGAGACAGACAGAGAGATCGAGAGAGCTAGATTGCTGCAGGGTCGCGGGCTCGTATTGCTCCTGTTTGGGGATTCACGTCTTATTGCCTGTGCTACACATATTGAGTATCTTTCGTTCCGTTTCGGACGAGTGCTCCGAATGATGGTTTGCTTACTATTAAAGATGAGTTACGCTACTAACACATTACCAGATTCCTCATTGTTTTTGTTTATACAGATCTTGTTTGCTTCGCATTTTGTAGTTGTAGTGTTGTTTCCCAATAATATTATATCCTTCTCGGCTTGCTGCTAAACGCATGCCTATCCCCACTTACTGAGACGGAAATAGGAAGGAAGAGGTAGTACGGAGTGGATGGGAGTAAGAGAAGAGAAAACCAACACAACAACGGAACACGACAGCAGAACTATATGTGGAACGGATTTGTGCAGACGTTCGCCGTTTAAATCGCGCCCTTTTCTCACTTCTAGTTTGCAATAAAACTGCTTTCCAGTGGGTAAATAAACCTGTGCTACCAACACCGTCTAACAACTGGCACTAAAAATAACAACAAATTACTCACAAAACATTTAGCCACGAAAACGGTACCGCGTCTGCACAAAACGCTCCTTATTCGAGAGAACCTTACAAGACTAAACAGGAATATCGTTCGGTTTTCTGCTCGCTCCTCACCGTTTGCTTATCGCTTGCCCAACAATTATTCTTGATGCATCTTTTAAATAGTGCTTATATGCGGTAAAGTTGTTCTTCTCTCTTCCCTTTGCAACAATTTCAACTTTACGGTTTCGGTTACGTTTAGGTTTTATACTTTTGTTTACGGTTTTTTTTGTTTTTGGCATGGATTGCGGTGTACAAGTTGGGGGGGAGGGGGATATTTGATTAGTTGTGTTTGTTCCTTCCTTGCGTCCTCTTCCTGCAGTGTTTTACGGTTTTTCCGGCTTTTCGTAACACCTTTAACCCGGCACGAACCTTCGCCTGCGAATGGATTGATTTTGACCGGGCAGATTGAAGCAGCTGCGCGGTATCACCATACGGGCGTTACCCTGTGCCGGCCGTGAACCGCCAACCGTCATGAGGGAGCTGAGATGTGCGGCATACCCGTCGCTGAGCGGTGTTGCCATCGACTGGTGCTTTTTGCTTACCTGGAAAAAGAAAAACCAAACCGAAATTGGTCAATCGGATCGGATTAACACACAGTACTTCAAAAAGGATCCTTGGGTGGATTAATATGACGAATCAAAGGTAACGCTCAAGCGTTACACGGTCGTAACGTATTTCGCTAGCACTCCTACCCACCTTGCCAGTGATAAAGATCTGCTTCGGTTTCAGCCCGATGCTTGTATACACGCTAATATCCTTACTGCTGCCGTACGCCGCGTGCACGATCAGCCCCTGATTCAGTATGAGATTGTTCAGGTAGGTGGCCTTATGCCCGAGCGGATCCGTCGACAGTCCGTCCGCGAACGAAACGAGCCCGTGCGGGAAGTTGTGCTGGCTCAGCCAGGACAGGACGCGCTGCTGCTGCATATCCGGCCGCCCAGTGATGTAAACCAGCAGGTAGCCCAGCTCCTGCCAGTGTCTGCACACGTCCACCGCACCGGCACGCACCTTCGGATCCTTGCCCGTCACCGACACGGACGCAGTGAACGACCCATCAATGCTGAACACGATACACTCGGTACGCGGTGGCACAACCGCAATGTAAAAGTCGACCGACGTATGGTCACCGCGCACCACCATCTTCACCGGGAAGATGCCGTACCCGCATGCCTGCTCGGCCGGCACAATATAGCTAACGCGCCCATTCTTGTCGGTCGTTTCCGTCGACAGCAGCTGCCACTCGCCGGCCGGTGGATCACGCATCACATGTATGTCGACGCGTTCGCCCGCGAGCGTAATCACATCGAGCGGTCCGTACATGAAGCGACTTTGTTGATAACATAATCAACATGGGAGTTAAAGGACAGCGTCTCGTCAAGCCACACACCTAGATCCTTTACAGAAGATACACGACGTATAACTGTATCACAGAGGGTGTAACTAAACGAAATCGCAGGGGTTCTGCAAAACGAGATCACACAACACTTATCAGGGCAGAGGAGTAGGCCATTTTTACGACACCAAACAGAGAAGGAATTTAGGACGGTTTGGAGAGAGCAACAGTCAGCAGATGAGGTTACAGGAAGGAAAATCTTGAGATCATCTGCGTAAAACAGAAAACCTTCGGCGGGGAGGATGGAATCACAGTCATTGACAAATAACAAAAATTAAATGGGACTAAGGACGCACCCTTGAGGGACTCCAGAAGAGCCTACAAAGGAGTCGGACAAAAAAGACAAAACTCTAACTCTATACGATCTCGAACATAGGTACGATTTGAGCCAAGAAAGTAACCGACCCCCGATACCAAGTCTTTCGAGTTTGGCAATCAGCAGATCGAGAGGAACACTATCGAAGGCAGCACTAAAGTCGGTATATACGACATCAGTTTGACGACCAAATACCATGTTCGATAGAGCAGAGGATACAAGACACATGAGGTTGGAGGAAGTTGTGCGTTTGGGAATGAAACCATGTTGGCGCGGGGATAGGTGGCCAACAATGATAGGAAGGATGGAGGTGAGAATAATCGATTCAAGGATTTTGGAAATGGGGGAGAGCAGTGAAATGCCACGGTAGTTGGAGCATACTGAGCGGTCACCTTTTTTGAAAAGAGACGCGAGTCAAGAGGGGGGCGAAAAGGGAAGCGCATTTCTTAAGGACAGAGGAAGGGATACCATCAGGACCAGGTGAATTAATATGACGAATCAAAGGTAACGCTCAAGCGTTACACGGTCGTAACGTATTTCGCTAGCACATACCCGTCGCTGAGCGGTGTTGCCATCGACTGGTGCTTTTTGCTTACCTGGAAAAAGAAAAACCAAACCGAAATTGGTCAATCGGATCGGATTAACACACAGTACTTCAAAAAGGATCCTTGGGTGGATTAATATGACGAATCAAAGGTAACGCTCAAGCGTTACACGGTCGTAACGTATTTCGCTAGCACTCCTACCCACCTTGCCAGTGATAAAGATCTGCTTCGGTTTCAGCCCGATGCTTGTATACACGCTAATATCCTTACTGCTGCCGTACGCCGCGTGCACGATCAGCCCCTGATTCAGTATGAGATTGTTCAGGTAGGTGGCCTTATGCCCGAGCGGATCCGTCGACAGTCCGTCCGCGAACGAAACGAGCCCGTGCGGGAAGTTGTGCTGGCTCAGCCAGGACAGGACGCGCTGCTGCTGCATATCCGGCCGCCCAGTGATGTAAACCAGCAGGTAGCCCAGCTCCTGCCAGTGTCTGCACACGTCCACCGCACCGGCACGCACCTTCGGATCCTTGCCCGTCACCGACACGGACGCAGTGAACGACCCATCAATGCTGAACACGATACACTCGGTACGCGGTGGCACAACCGCAATGTAAAAGTCGACCGACGTATGGTCACCGCGCACCACCATCTTCACCGGGAAGATGCCGTACCCGCATGCCTGCTCGGCCGGCACAATATAGCTAACGCCCCCATTCTTGTCGGTCGTTTCCGTCGACACCACCTGCCACTCGCCGGCCGGTGGATCACGCATCACATGTATGTCGACGCGTTCGCCCGCGAGCGTAATCACATCGAGCGGTCCGTACATGAAGCGAGCGACCAGCCGCTGCGGTTCACCTTCCCGCACAATCACATCGTTCGCCCGATGGTTGGCGGCGACATTTTTCAACTTCACCGAGGTGCGCTTCTTGTTCCACTTTTCGCGCGGTTGCGACGGCCGGAAGCTCGATACGTCCTTCTCGTAACCGTAGCCGGCGCCACCGGATTCGTCGAAGCGCCCTATCTGCTGCAGTATGAACGCGACCACATCGCTCGACTCCCAGTAGCTCGCGTGAAACAGATGCGGCAGTGCGTGGGATGGGAAGTTGCTGAGCCCTTCCGGGCAGTACAGTGCGTAGTCGAGACGCTTCGAGCCCCACCAGCGCTGCTGCAGCTGATTGATCGTGCTGAGCGGTACATTGTCTATCATGCCGGAGGCAGCGCTCTGGATCGACGTGTCCGAAAGTCGCCGAGCGGACGGTAATGGGCCACCGTCCGCGAACAGCTGCGGGCTGGATTGAATCAGCTCGAGCAGATGGCACGGTTGCCCATTGCCGAGCGGGTATTTCGCATACCGCGGCACATTCACTGGCGGCAACATCGAAAACCGGGCGCTCAGCAGTGGCTCCAGCCGGGCCGCCGTTGGATCGGTCGGGTGAAACAGGTTGTACAGTTGCGTGCAGGCCGGCTTGCTGCTACCGTACCGGCTGTCCGACAGGCGCCGGGCGGACAGTATCACCGCCAGCGGGCTGCCGAACATGAAGAAATCGCCCACCTCAAACTCGAACTTCGGCACCCGTGACTCACTCGTGGAGGATGAGCGTCTGCGTGGTGACGGCGCGGTAAGCAGCTTCGTCGCGTCCAGATCATTTGCTTCGGCAACAAAATCCGCGATATGGTTCAGACCGGACGCTTCGCTGCCCTGGTGTGTGGCCGACCGGCACAGCGCATCGTGTGCCAGGACGCTCCCCATCGAGTCCCCGATCAGCACAACCTGCCCGTTAAATCCACGGCCCTCGTCCGACTTGAGGAAGTCGGCAAACGTTTGGTTGGCGCAGGATACCGCTCGGCTAACCGATTCTTGGAAGTCGGGCGAACAGGTTGACAGCAGCGGTATCGCACCAATCGGCACATCCGCCAGGTTCGATACTTCCGCGCTGGACGAGGACGTGTTGAAGGAGTACGGGCTCAAACTGGACAGGATGCCGAGCGCATCGGAACAGACCGCCGGACAGGCGACTAAACGCAGGGCGACGTGTCCGACTAGGGAGGGATAATGCTGACGCATCACCGACTCGAGCGCACCCCGGAAGGTGGTAATGTCCGACTTCTTGGTGGTCATGTCCGAGCTAACGTCCAGCACACTGCCCGCGTGCATAATCAGCACCAGCACCGTCGTCGGACACGAAGGTAACCCGGGCGAACCGGGCGGTGAATCGTGTCCCGTGCCGCGATCGATGCTCGACGAATGATGACCCAGGAAGGAACGTCTGGTGCCTCGCTCCGATGTGACACGCTGCAGATACGACTGGCTGAAGATACTGTCCTCCTGGTTGCGGTGGTTCGAAGCAAGCTGCGGACTGTCATCTTCTTCCGCTAGCAACTCTAGCGAGCTCCACTTGACTAGCGACGCCTTCTCGCCCGTATCACCTAAAGCCGCAAAAGAAGACACAGAATAGGATTAGGTCGATAGGGGCGATAGGATAGGACTTATTATATCTGATACACATACCACGTGCTGAATACATTCAAACAAAAAACAAAATCCGCATGCAAAAAGCAAAGAAAACCAAACTATAAATACATCTATCAAACGCGTTCAACCGAAGAATTGTGGGTAGTGCAGAAATGCATGTAATTTAGGCAAATCTTGGAAAATTCCAAAAGGCCCACCGTTACGTACCGAGACAGTCGAAAAATTCTTCCTCGGAGCCCGATTTCGAATCGACTTCCAGCTTTTCCATGCGCCAGTTAGCAACCTGCAAACAAGCGTGGCGCGTTAGTGGTTCATACATTGAGAACGATCTTTCCGGTGCTACTGCAAAAACCCACCTGCAGATCGAAGCTGTGGGCCGACCCGAGCGGCGAGTGCAGTTTGCTCTTCGAGCCAGCATTATTTTGTTTCCGCAGATAGCATGCACCGTGCCGCGTACCGTGCCGTTCGTCCTCCTCGTCGTCCTCCTCCTCGTCGTCCTCCTCGTCGTCCTCCATGTCGATCGTTGCCCGCTGCTGCTGGTGTTGCTTGCCGTCGGCAGATACGTCGTCCTCCTCGGAGCTGTGTGCGGACGGTTTCGGTTTCTCTTTGCGGGTCGGCCGTGACACCATGCCCGCACCGCTCCCACTCTCCGCGTCGGCCGTGGTTGTGATGAGCGGGATCGGTTCCTTCTTGTCCATGTGGGGCGTCGAGTTTTCGTTCGTCTTTTCGATTGAGTACATTTGATTGGCGCTACGATTGTCCTGCTCTCCTGCCGCTGGTTTACTGCTGCCTGTACGGTAGAGCATGGAGTGAGTGAAAGGAAGCCACAAAATACGCCCACACACTCACACTTACCCTGACCCTCCTCGTCTTCATCTTCCTGCTCCTCGGCACCTTCCTCGTTGCCCATCTTGCGCTTCAGTGCGAGCTGCGTCTGCCGTTCAATCTCCCGGATGTCGTCCATCGAGAGACCGTACCACTCGTCCTGCCAGGCCCACGCCTGCCGATGCGCCCGCAGCATCGTCTTCCGCAGGGCCGTATCGTGGATGAACTTTTCCAGCTTCGTCTGCATGCCCCAGTAGCGGAACTCGACCCGGCACAGCTTGTACGCACACATTAGCGACATGTTGCGGGCCGTTGGCTGCTGCTTACCCTGCACCTCCTCCCAGTGCTCATCCAGCCAGGCCTCAGTGAGCGGGCCCCGTCCGGTTCGTTCCGAACAGTAGACGGTCGGATCTTCATCCCGCGTATAGTCCGCACCGTACAGCTGATCCTTCACGATATCGATCAGGTCGACGATGCGGTTCCGCAGGTCCGCCCCGCTCAGCTTGAACACGTTGTCCTGGTGTCCATTGTCCGGGAAGTAGTACGTTTCGATCTCGAGGGAAAACTTCTCCACGAACGGGCAGGTGTAGCGTGTTTTCGTGTACGGGTACGCGTTCCACGCTTCTTCCTCCACCGTGAGCGCACTCTTCGGCAGCAGTCCCTTGATCCATCCCGGCAGATGGCTACCGACGTGGTAGATCTTGCGTGTGTACTGCCCATTACCGCCCGGTCCGTCCTGATATGGTTCGTTCACAATTATCTCTACGCCGCTACCAGCTCCACTACTTTCTTCGCGACTTTTTTTCTGTGAAATATGCGACACACACCAAAACAGAAGGAAAAGTGAGACGGGATAAGGGATTGAAGGGAAAAGGTGCCATATCCTAACTACAATTGAACAGACATACTCGCAAACCCAAACACACACGTAAAACACACACACGCAGGAAACTCCCCATCCCGATCGAAGGCGTTGGGTATTAGAGATGAGAATAATCACTCTTTACGAAGAGTTGAATCAGAGTGAGTGAGTGGTTACAAGGATCTTTGAATCTTTGGCTCACTCTTTAAAGATTCATGAAAAAAATGTACTTGAAACTAATTCTTTAATTACTTTCTACGTTTCAACTCACTCTCACTCTCTGCGCTGACTAGTGGCTTACTCCTGTTGAATTCAAACTCACTCTCACTCGCTTCTAACTAGTGACCAACTCCTTTTGGCTGCAAAACTCACTCAATAAGAGTGAGGAAGTGTTGGTCAATAGTCGGCGCAGTGAGTGAGAGTGAGTTTGAAGCCATAAGGAGTCACTAGTCGGTGCAGAGATTGAGAGTCATAAAAAATCTTTATGCTGAGTTGAAACTATGAACTCCTTTGCAAGATTAAACTCATTCACTCTTACTCATTGTGCACAACTCTAGTTTGTATGGACGAGAAAGCAGGTTCGCAAACCGCAAACAGCGACAAGCGAGCGATGATTGTAGGGAAGTAGTACGTCGAATAAGTCAAGTGTACACGTGCGTTACTTCTCCTGTTGTGTTTTTTTTTTCGTGTACAGGTATGTGAATATTCTACGTCAGCCAGTTGATAGTGCTTGATCATTAGAGCGAACTCTACCTCTCTCTATGTCCAGAACACTGTAGCACAGTAGTAGTCTAACAGCCAAAGTACACGTATCAATGCTAAAAATCCGTCCGGTCCGCTGTCAAAACCCCCACAAAAGTTACCCTGCTGAGATCCGACGCCGTTCGATTAGTATGGGATTGAAGCTTGGTCTTACTAATCGAACGGCGTCAGATCTCAGTAAGCTGATTTTTGTGCTGATAGCATCGCCCGTTGCCGTTCGAAACGTATACTTTGGCTGTAAGATCTCCTAGCACACATACACAAATCGTATATGTACAGGGTATGTTCAAGCGGCGCTTGAAGTTTAATGAGACGAAGATCTTTCCAGGTCTTGACTGCTCTATTGGCAATATCTGATGTCTATGTTTTGTTTTATACAGCAAGATGTGCATTACATTTCACTAACCACGTGTATATGGTTGGAGACCACATCCACCCTAACTTCTGGGGAGGGGAGAGACAGAGAGTCGTTACGCTGCTTGCGTCTACAAGGTAGGTTCAGGTTCTCAGGTCTCAGGTTCTGCAGGTTCCAAGCAGTTCACTAAGATTGTAGTAGTACCAGGATGTCTAGGTGTACCAGGTAACTGTGGTGTGTGTCTAGAGTGTCACCCACCCACAGGAAACAGGGCACGATGTACACCGAATATAATTAATTAAGCCCTAAGTATATTGCATCGCACGATGCAATTTCAACCGGTTCGTGTCTAGGGTTCTTAAACCGCCTGAAAGTATGCAATCAGTTACCTTTCATAGTTCACCTTGGGTAACCGGAAGCGCACTTGCGCTCGCTGTACGGTGACTGACATTTAAAAAAAAGCATTATACGTACATTGCATACCTTCAGGCGCGCGCAACCAAAACTCGACAGACCCCGCACACTTGTGGCCCTAACTTGTTGCTGGTACACGCGTGTGTACGGTGTGGGAGTAAACACGCTTTGCTTGGCGCTGTGCCGCCAACATCAACACCAAATAAACAGTACTACTTACCGCTATCATGTACAGCTGCGCTATTCTATATTCCTCCACCGTCAGCGGCAGAGGAATACGATATTCTTTTATTAACATAGCGAATCGTTATGTTTTCCTGGAACGGCGAAAGGTACAGAATACAGAATACAGGTCAATATCGCACAAACATTCGTTGCAGCTTTAGGCTAACTTTCGAGGGTTGATAGGGGAGATGGTTCGGTCCGTTTGCGTTGCGATTTAGCTATTTTGTTTCGACGGTACTTTACGTATTAGTGAGTAAGACTGTAGCAATAGCACAATTTCACGAAGTTTCGGAGCGCTACACTACACGCCACACGTATCGTCAAATGGCTAACCAGGTATAGGCCATGCACGTCACTTCCCGTCACAGTGTTCTAAGCTGACTAACAAACGCTCTACCGGGCAGGTGGTGTGATACGGTGTACGTCCCCTTCCCTCCTCGTGCGCGCACCCATCGCTGGTGGTTTTCGAAAATTAAAAAGTCTACTCCAAACACGCATGCATATCTGATTGCGTTTCTGGTTCTTACTGTCCCTTACATAATACAGTCAATGATACTGTGAGGAAACGGGCACACACACACACACACGTACACACACACAATTACATAATGTTACTAGCGAAACATGTAACGGAAGTAAGCGAAACACGAACAACCGCAAATTGGCAATTTTCCAATATCGGGAAAGCACTATCACAGGTAGAACGAAAAGAAAACATGGCAGCAAGAATCACCGGGGAACATGATGGCAGGCAAAGAGTGAAACGAAAGAAAAGAAAAAGAAAAAGAAAATGTTCCAATCAATCAAATAACCTATAAACAAGCAGGTGCGCGTGTGTGTTTGTATGTGTGTCAACATTCTCCAAAATGCAACCACACACTTTAAGGTGTCCTTTCGCTATTTTCCTTCTCCTTTCACTTTAGTCGCCCTTAAAATGGCTCTTCTCTCTCTCTCTCTCTTTGCTTCTTCTGTGTTTCCTTCCAATTCTTCCCTGACGTCCACTTCCTCTCCTGACCTGTATTAATCCTATTTTTGAATCATGCAACAAAACGGCCTCTAATTAAATTGAACTCAATCCAAATAGTTTAGTCCCCGGGCCAAGGATAGTCTTCGCCTTCTTCATCGAACAAGTGTGTGTGTGTGTGTTTGTGTGTGTATAGCTGGAGCAAACTTGACAGCACTAGCGGGCACTCTGGAGTCTGGAGTAAACTGTGAAGTGGGGCGAATCTATTTTTGCGCCCAAAGGTAGGCAATGCACAAAACAAAGAGCGCTTCTACGGTGTTTCGCGTTAGTCCGGCCGAGGAATAGATCTTATATGCCTATTTTTTTCTTCTGCTCTTCTTTATACGCTACACAATATTGCACACAGTTTTTGGAAGATTGTTTTTAGTCTGTTCGGCTATTCTATAGAGGGAAGCTCACACTACTCTAAGGCACCGGATGGCACATTGTTTCGTGAGTTTGTTTGTCCTTCAAAAAAGTTCTAGTAACAACACCACATTAATCTAATAATAACACACATCTTACTTCCTTTCTTCCCTCCCGCCCCAGCTAAAGTAAATATTACCCACTTCTGCGTGCTTGGCAGACCCTGAACCTCTCTCCTTAGGATGTTGTTTATTTAAAGTTTTCCCTGTTCTGGTTTTTTTTTTATTTCCAAACTTCCAAACCATCCACCCCAAAGAACACACACAATCGACTGTGAGAGCTGCCGATCCACACAAACCCCCGGGTGGTGCGTGGTCAATGGCAGTAGTCAAGCACTCGATGGTACACCATAAACAACACCTGCCGAAAATGAGCGCAATTTGCAAGGTGCTGGGCAATTAAGGTCCAACGAACAAATCCAGCATCCTGGGCCCTAAAAGATACTACCAGGTGGGAATGTTTGGAGATGAGCAAGAGCGATATGCTGAAGATTTACTCTACAAACACACTCACACACACACATACACAGACGGACGCAATTAATAGTTTTTGGCTAATTGAAGTACACGCACGCGTTTTTGTTGTATGCGGACAGGTGCTAATTGATGTTCGATTCTTGAATTTGCTTCGGCTTCTCTGTTTGACCTTGAGGGATGCCATCATTCGCCGTTCGGGCTCTGTGTGTTAGTGGGCTTTCTAGTAGTGTTGCTTTCGTTGGGACTGTTGGAACATGCGTGCATGTTAAGGGGTTTTTTTTTGTTGTTGTGTTAGGTATATAGACAAACGTAGTAGCAAACTATAGCTTATGTTTCGGAGAATTCCCAAGACGCTACTACTTGTAATCGATATTGCACTGTTGCATCCTTAGATTGCGCAACACTTTCCAGTGTACAACCCGTCAACGGAGTCGTCCAGAAATGAAGTAGCAGTAACAAAGGAAAACAATACACCTCGAAACTTACACCTTCGCCTATCCTTAAGGTGCTCCTGCTGCGCTTACTACACGGCCTAGGTAAATCAATAAATATGCCAAAGGGGGCACCGACCTACTACTTTTATCCGTGCCTGGACGTTTTCCTTTCCTTTTCTTGCTCTATTTTCTTCTTGCTCTCTCTCTCTCTCTCTCTCTTTCTCTTCCTGTTTATGTGTGTGTGTGTGCGTGTCAGAAAACGGCGCAAGTGCTATACAAGTGTCCAGAAGATGCACTCTTCGTATGTTAATTACACGGACGGATACGGTTTCGTGACGATTTGTTTACGAAAAAAGCAAAACATATACACACTTATACACCGACACAAACATATATGCACAGTTCCATGCACATTACTGCTGGGCCTGGGTAAGTTTATATTCATCGCATCCTTCCACCGCACCCCATCTCCCCTTTTCCCCTCCCACCCTGCTCTACTCCACAACACAACATTCCCATACACTTTCACATGCACACACACACACACACACGCACGCATTCACACATTCGCGTGAAAACATTTTCCGGCCATACGGGCCCAAACATTGATGGTCACAGGTGTATACGCGAAACCACACGCTATGTATATGTATAGAGGCCGGAGATGCTGGCACAATAAATGTATACACGCAAACAATACATACAGCTCAAACACTTAGGAAAGTAACGTATAAATGGTTATTAGGCGCTGGCGATCTTTTGCGCCCCGTGAAGAGAACATGGGATCGAACACAAAAACACTGGCGCTCTACGGGTTGCGGGAACTGTACTGCACATATATACATGTAGCTGCACACGCATATGTATACTTAATGTGTATGTGTGTGTGTATGGTTTATTGTTTTTGCTTGTTGGCGGCGCCCGTGCCGAGTTCGCTTCACTGGTGGCGCTGGCCCACGACAAATCCCGCGAACGACTGCAGTGATGGGGCCCGCTGCTGCTGTGTGTGTGTTCAGAGTGATTGTAGCTCAGCTTTACACGTGCGGGCGTACGGACACACACAGTGGGAACGATTGTACACATTATCAATATCCAAACTGTCTGTCCGATCGGTCCGGATGGATCGCAAGCGAGTACAAGCGAGACAGCAAGATGGTCGTGTGTTGCTTGTGGTCTCTTTCCTTCCTTATCGTACAGCTTGCTGCTTGGGAAAGCACAACGGGCGCGGCGCAAGCTTACACCAATATTATTTTGTTGTTCAATATTATTACCAATAACAATTAAAATTATATAAATTGAACGATTTTCTGCCGTATTATCATGTTTATTTGAAACACGTGTATGTAGTTCTATAAGGTTGTGAGAATTTATTTAATGATATCCGTTGTTTTCGGCACATAATCATCGATAGAGACAACCATATCGAACAATTTCATTCTCTATCTCACATCTTCAAGTTTAGGCTACGGATGCCCAAGTAGCGTCAGCCCCTGAAGCCATTCAAACGACTTTCAGAAAAGCCTATGAAAAGCTCTATGAAAAAGCTTGATTGCTTGGATAGCGCTCCTAAGACTCGTTTCAAATAATCCGCCGCGGATGTTGCTTTGCTTCAAACATTTATGGACCAAACTAATAAGGCTTGTAAGAATGACAATGATCAACATCATATGCTAGGTGAAGGTTGACAGAAAACTCTTCTAGCTCTTTGCTACCAGGGAGATGGACCTGTTGGAACCTAGCACTAAAGCACCTAGCAGACTCGGAGATGAAAAATTCGGGACCATCTTCTCTAAGTCAATCCTTACCTTGATATACGCTGAGGATTGGTTTAAGGCTCTCTAAGATTAACAAGGCGAATACCCACATTATGGTCAAGGAAGCCTGAAAGGGAAGGCCTTTCGAGATTGAGGGTGCCAAAATAGAAAGAAGTAGAAGCAGTTTGCTAACAAGTCAACACCGATAACAACATAGAAGGTGAGAACCGTGCTCTACATCTCACCATCGTCCAGCGCCTCACTCAACCCGTAAAATCATAAGTAAAGAAGGCGTTAATCCCAAACTGAGATAAAGTACCGCGGTATCGATAGTTTTCCGCGACAGTATAATACTCAACTGTTTAAACAAATATAAAGTATCAAATTTTGTTTCGAAACCTTTGTTGTGTTTTAACTGTCAAGGGTAGTAAACTTTACGGGTAGCTACGGTTAAAATCTGGCTTGAGATAAAAACACACGCACAACAAAAGTTTTTTTTATAAAGCTACTCGATTATGCTCTGGTTACAATTTTTACTCCTTATTTACAAAGTTTGCACAACAAAAACAATCGAAAAGGACGTTGAATAACACCATCTCGCTGCTTGTTCATACCATTTTCTTTCATACATAAAGACGAACAACGACGAGTGCCATTCATTCGAGCGGTTAGCCGCAAAAACAAACTCTTGTGTAATTTAAAACTTACATTGCTTCCGCCTCAATTGGCATACATTTCCGGCTCTGGTTTTCGATGTAATCGTACAGATTCTGATGAAGCATGGGTAGGACATGCGCAATAAGTTGGCGAGCGCAAGCCCGCAAACAAACCATCTATCTCTTTCG
>KZ063965.1:17366-30809 GCA_002091835.1 Anopheles maculatus | reverse complement strand
CCAGAAATGGCAGGCATGACCTTAAGAGGTCGTTAGGCCAAGAAAGAAGAAGAAGAAGAAGAACCCCCTTATCAATAGACTCACACAGTGTTTCTTCTTCCTACTGCTCTTCTTGTTGTAGGCAAATTTTTTTCCATGCTGCTTGCAATTAGTGTTGGGTAAAGTGTTACTGTGCGCACAGTGCACAGCACGGCTGACTGGGCGCACAGCACAGTACTGTGCGCACACCTAGCACAGTGCGCACACCAAGCACACCTAGCACACCTCGCACAGTTTGCACACCTCGCACAGTTCGCACACCTCGCACACTTCGTACATTTTGCATATTGCGCACACTTTGTATACCTGTGAAGCGTTCCGCTCAAGCTATAACGCTACGATAAGGCAAACCGGCGCGTTAGTGATCGCGCGGAGGACAACGCTAGGATCGACGAAAGATTGTCAAATTTGGCAATTGGGAAGAAGCAGAAGAAGGGGGGGGGTCGTCCGGTCATTCTTCCTCGGGAGAGAGGTCAAGTGGTGACAAATTTGGAATGCGAAAAGGATTAACTCTTTATACGGGAAGCTATAAGGTTCAATAAAATTTAACACGATTAACACGGTGTAACGAGAAAAAAACGAGTTCGTTTATTAATAAAAGGTGTAGTTTAGTTCACCTGTTAGTGTTGAATAAAGTGCTACTGTGCGCACAGTGCGCGCAGCACGGTTGATTGTGCGCACAGCAAAGCACAGTGCAAGCACTGTGCGCACACCAAGCACAGTGCGCACACCTAGCACAGTGCGCACACCAAGCACAGAATGCATATAAAAAAAGTAACTGACGATAAAAATCCCGAGAGTTGTAAATGTAAATGCCGATTTCCTGTTTATTGCTTTCGAGCCGCCGCTAACACCGGTGTCTTTCAGCTAATTAGTGGTACAAACCTCCTAAGCGAGACACATTCCTTATAAGTTGATAGAGAATTTGTTAGAGTTTTGCGTAAACTAACAGTCAACTTACGTAGTTTTGCGTTTAAGTGACGGGTGTTGCTTACATTTCGCAGCAACCACGTATGAAGGTGAGAACAAGACTAACAATATGAAAACATATTTCTTACAATGTTAATATTCATCTATCGTATTCCAGATTTAGAACAAATCAGCCACCATTCGTGTAGTGATGGGCGCTCGGAATCGGAACTACCTGGTTCCGATTCCATAGGTGGAATCGAATCCGGAACCGATTCCGGATCCGGGTGCAGTGGCGGCCCCGAGTTTATATATCAGCTCGAATTTCCCAAGAACTGTGGTGGGTTAAGCGGTGGGCGTACTCCGCCTAGGGCCCCAGCATATAAGGGGGGGCCCGAAAAACGAAGGAATGACCAGACCTAGCACACCATATAAAACCAAAAAGCGTTGAGCAATACCTGAGGCCGCTTGTAAATGAGCTGAATGAGATGATGCAGAATGACATTGTGATAGCCGATAAGCTCATCTAAGTACGCGTTAGAGCTGTTGTCGCAGATTCACCAGCGCGTGCGTTCATATAAGGTAAGTTAGAGAAGCATTTACAGAATGTAATTTGCGCATAACTAGCTCAGTATAATAATGATCTTTTCTCTATTAGGTGTTGTATACTTCAATCATAAACATGGGTGCCAAAAATGTACAGTAGAAGGAAAACATCACAGTCGCGCACGTGCTACCTATTTTCCAGATATCGACGCTCGATGTGCATTGAAATATGGTAACCATCATAGGGAAACATCACCGTTCATAGATTTGCTGTTCTTTGATATGATCAAAGGTTTCCCTGCATCGGATTGCATACATTTGCTTGACTACGGAATCACGAGAATATATGTTAATTGTTTGAAATCAGGCAAATTGGGAATGCATCGCAAGTGGTCACCAGATACAATAAGCAGGATAAATAATGTTCTTCAAAACGTGGAAATTCCTGCAGAGTTTCACCGCAAGTTCCGCAGTATTGAAGACATAGGGTTGTGGGAAGCCAGTGAATTCAACATGTTTTTACAATTTGTTAGCTTCATAGTGTTTTAAGACATACTAACAAAGAAAGAGTATAAACATTTCATGTTATACTACTGTGCAGCTACACTGTTCTCAACCAATGTTTATAGAGAACATTGGCCGGAGGCGGATCGTATATTAAAACAGTTTGTAGTAGAGTATGGTGCATTGTATGGTGAACATTGTTTAACCAGTAATCTACACAGTTTGGTGCATGTTTATGATGATGTATGCACAGCTCTTAAATTTTTTTTCTACCTATCCTTTCGAGGATATGTTACAGCATGTGAAAAACTCCCTTCGAAACGTACACAAGGTTTTGGCACAGGCTGCAAACAGGATATCGGAGCAAACAGCACATTCATCAGGTAGCAAGCATCCAGCATTCCCGTATTTAGAATGCAAAGGTAGTGGAGTAACATTGCATATAAATTCTAATATTCGTCTATATCCAGGTACACAAGATAATTGGTTTTTAACTTAGGTTTTTTATATTGCTTAATATTGTTAGGCAGAAAAAATAGGATCAACAATTAACATTTATGAGACAGCAACGTTGGGTGAAGATGGTGTCATGAGAATTGGTGGCCGGCTTGGCAATTCTGTGGAAAAACAAAATGCTAAACATCCGATTATTGTTCCTGGAAACCACCCCTTGGCTCAGTTGATAGTACGTCATTATCATGTTATGCTATTACATGCAGGACCTCAGTTATTATTGAGTACAATTCGGCAACGTTTTTGGATAGTTCGTGGGAGGAATGTAGTGAAACGTGTTGTACATGAATGCCATACTTGTTTTCGGTGTAAACCAGCATTGACGATTCAACCGATGGCGGAACTACCTAGTAGCCGTGTCACAGAAGCTAGACCATTTTCAATCTGTGGAGTTGATTATTGTGTCAAAGCTGCAACAGTTAACAAAGGAGTGCACTTGGCGTTATGTTCCGGGTACATTGAATCCCCCATTGCTGATATAGTATCTCGAGGTTGTAATCCCGAGTAGTTGGCGAAAAACTCCATATAGCAAAACGGACCTTTGTGGTTGGTAGAATCAGAAGATCAGTGGCCCGCAAAGGTACCATTCGGTAAAGGTGTGAGTAATATACCCGAACAAAAGTGTTTAGTTTTAGTGAGTGTTAAGGAAACTCCAGAAGTTCATCAGTTATTCACTCGATTTTCTTGTTGGATGAAGTTGCGTCGAGTTATAGCGATTTGGATGAAATATTTTAGACTGTTGAGAGGAGGAACTAGTACTGGGCGTTGGATCACGACTGACGATCTGAAGGCAGCAGATCGTACGTTATGTCGGTTAGCTCAAGCTGACGGGTTTTGTGATGAGCTAAAATCACTGAAATGCGGAGAAAGGGTATCTAACCGTTCGTCTCTAAAATGGTTTAATCCGACGTTGGGTGAAGATGGTGTCATGAGAATTGGTGGCCGGCTTGGCAATTCTGTGGAAAAACAAAATGCTAAACATCCGATTATTGTTCCTGGAAACCACCCCTTGGCTCAGTTGATAGTACGTCATTATCATGTTATGCTATTACATGCAGGACCTCAGTTATTATTGAGTACAATTCGGCAACGTTTTTGGATAGTTCGTGGGAGGAATGTAGTGAAACGTGTTGTACATGAATGCCATACTTGTTTTCGGTGTAAACCAGCATTGACGATTCAACCGATGGCGGAACTACCTAGTAGCCGTGTCACAGAAGCTAGACCATTTTCAATCTGTGGAGTTGATTATTGTGGTCCTGTGTATGTAAAGGGTGCCCACAGACGAGCAGTTTCCACAAAGGCATACATCTCAATATTTGTTTGCTTTGTTACTCGCGCCGTACATATTGAGTAAGTGTCCAATTTAACGACGGAGGCGTTCTTAGCGGCATTGCGGAGATTTGTTGGACGTAGAGGATTGGTGATGGAAATTCATTCCGATAATGCAACGAACTTTAAAGGCGCAGCAAACGAGTTAAGGAAGGTATATCAGCTTCTACAATCAAATGAACATCGAGAGGAAGTTCAACGCTGGGCAACAATCACCTCGTCGTGTAAGACGGCATCGGGACGGTCATTAAATGATATTTTGAAAATAGGACCCACAATACAAGATGATCTAGTGACAATCTTGTTGAGGTTTAGAACACATGGTATAGCAGTCATTGCAGACGTAGAAGCATTAACTCCGGCACACTTCCTCATTGGTTCGAACATGTACCAGGTTCCGGAGATTGATTTGACAGAAATTCCCGTGAATCGATTGACGCATTGGCGAAACGTGCAGAAATTAAAACAAGCCTTTTGGAAACGTTGGCATACGGAATACCTGCAGCAGTTGCAAGCGCGAGTAAAATGGTTGAATGCGTCAACTGAGATAGCACCAGGAATGTTAGTTATTATACACGAAGATAATACTCCACCAAATCAGTGGCAAATGGGCCGTATTGTTGATGTGCATACCGGAAAGGATGGAGTAGCCCGAGTAGCGACACTAAAGACGGCTTCCACAAGTAATTTGATTCGACCAGTAGCAAAATTATATATATTGCCGAAATTTGAGGAACCCTGAACGGTTTGATGTTAATCATGTGGTAGATAACGATACTGAAACACTACACTCTTGGTAAAATTTATGAATTAAATTTGTAAGTGGCCGGAATGTTTAGATCGAATTGGAATTAGATATAATTAGCGATGTGAGGGTTAGGATGATATGGGATCAATAAATAGTATTAGTAGCAACCGAACCACGAACCAGAGTAGTCACGAACCAAGCAAGCAACAATCCGAACCAGCCCTCTTAAGTTCGTTTACAAAAGAACAACACATTCACAGTATGTTACAAGATATATGCGTACATTCTGTTAGTACATGATTATTATTTTATAGAAAGTTTCTCGTATACAACACATTTAAAAAAAGGTAAATAATCTTGTAAAATTTATTAAGATTATTTAACGTCGAAACATTTACGAAAATATAAAAACTGAGTTAAAAGTATGTCCAAAATAAAATGGAGCGGAATGAGAAGTGTCGCTTATTTTGTCATATACTGTAACTGTGCATGTTTGTTTACATTTTGATCCGTCAAAAAAATTTCAACTTTTTTTCAACCCCTTTTTCGTGGACCTTCTACATTTCTTGAAAAACTTTTTCAACACTCAAACCTTGAAAAAATGAGTGCCGAAAAAGTTTTTAAGCTCTCGTGGCCGGGAGGCTATTGACTATAGAAAATTAAATGTGAAAACTATTCCAGAGCGATATCCAATGCCTCAAATAAGTTATGTAATCGATCAATTGAAAGGCCAAAAATATTTTTCGACTTTAGATTTAGCATCTGGATTTCACCAAATAAAAATGAAATCAACAGATATAGAAAAAACCGCATTTTCGGTTAATAATGGCAAATATGAGTTTACAAGAATGCCATTTGGTTTGAAAAACGCTCCTGCGATATTTCAGAGAGCAATTGACGACGTGTTAAGGGATTATATTGGAAAAATATGCTATGTTTACATTGACGATGTAATAGTATTTGGTAAAGATTTAGAAGAACATTTGAATAATCTAAACATCATCTTGAAAACCCTTAATGAAGCACGACTTAAAATTCAGCTAGATAAATCAGAATTTCTTCACACCGAAGTAGAATTTCTTGGATTTGTTATATCTTCCGAAGGAATAAAATAAAACATCAAAAAGATTGAAGCAATTAATAAATATCCAGAACCAAAAACAATGAAAGAATTACGTGCATTTTTAGGACTTATGGGATATTACAGACGCTTTGTCAAAGATTTCGCAAAACTTGCGAAACCTTTAACAAACCTTTTAAGGGGGGAGAGATCTCCTACCTCTAATAAAAAAATCAGTTTAAACAATAAAGAAATCGAATGTTTTGAAAAAATGAAATCAATACTCACCTCAGAAGATGTATTAATGTATCCTGATTATAAGAAACCATTTATACTAACAACAGACGCTTCAAACTTTGCAGTCGGAGCTGTCTTATCTCAAGGAGAAGTAGGCAAGGACAGACCAATCCATTTTGCCTCTAGGACATTGACAAAAACTGAAGAAAAGTATTCAGTGCCGGAAAAAGAAATGCTAGCCATATTTTGGTCTTTGCAAATATTTAGAAATTATTTATATGGAGCAAAATTTAAAATCCTAACAGACCATCAACCATTGACATTTGCTCTATCACCTAAAAATACAAACGCCAAACTTAAGCGATGGAAAGCATATTTGGAAGAGCATGATTACGAAATCATTTACAAACCTGGAAACGTAAATGTAGTAGCAGACGCCTTGAGCAGAATAGTCTGTTCATTATCAGCTACCAAGCATTCCGCTGATAATAGCGATGATTTTTATATTCCATCAACAGAATCTCCAATTAATGTTTTTAAACACCAAATTATTATTAAAGAAGGTTCTAACAAAACTATAAAGGAAAACCCGTTCCCTGGTTTTACCAGAATCACTGTTTATTTGAATGAAATTAATGATAATTCTTTATTACAGGTACTAAAGACCCATTGCGATAGCTCAAGAATAAACGGATTGCTAACAAGTGAAAAGATAATGGGAAAAATTCAAGAAATTTACAAACAAAACTTTAATGAACATCGCATGTTAAAAATCCGTTATTCTCAAAAGATTCTCGAAGATGTGAACGATGAAGAGAAACAACTGGACATAATAAAAGAGGAACATTACCGTGCACACCGTGGAGCAGAAGAAAATAAACAGCAAATTTTTAGAAAATACTTCTTCCCAAAACAAAGTCGAATGATTAAAAGATTTATTAATAATTGCAAAATTTGTAATGAATGCATATATAATAGAAACCCTATTAAATACCCCATTCAAGAAACACCAATTCCAAAATCACCATTTGAAATTGCACATATCGATATAATGTTTCTGGAGAAAAAATTCTTCCTTACTTGTGTTGACAAATTTTCAAAGTTCGCCCAAATAATTCCAATTCAATCCAACTTGCTTTACAAAAATATAACACGACGATCCATTCCACTACTAAATTTACCCCACAAGAAGTAATCCTACCTTCTATACGGACACCTGACATTATAGAACAAGTATACAAAAATCTAAAACAAAATCAGAAAAAAACATTGATTTATCATAATAAAAATAGGAAATCAATTCCATTAATTTGCAATCAAGACGCATTTGAAGACACTAGCAGAAGGACGAAGACGAGCAGAAGGACGAGGGCAATGGAAACGGTCATGTACGTGAAATTTTCAACGCAGAAATTACCGGCTTCAGAAACATCACCTCGGCAGAATTGTTTCGGATGGAACCGAAATCTTAAGGAGGGGCGAGTTAGCGTTAGCGATACATTTTAAGTATGTTTATAAACATAAGTTAGCATGAACGAAACATAGCAAGTACGTTCGAGCGTTGGTGACACATTGCAAGCATAATGATGACGAAGCATAGGAATGAAAAAGATAAACAAAAAGAGCCACATTGTAACCAATATCCATACGACGCAAAGTAGGCATGGCAACCATAATGATGATCAGATTAAATTCAGATAAACAAAAAGACCCACATAATAAACAATATCCATACGCAGAGAATGGTTGGTTCATTCATCAGGTACTGATACAAAGTATGAAAAATAACAATGAGAGAATTCCAGGAAAAAGCCAATATCTTGAAAGAGTAAACAAAACAGCATTGAAGATCATGACGTCATAATTTGCTATGTATAAATACTGTCTCGAAATGAATGAATAAAGCAGTTCAAGTTTACATTTGTACTCAGAAGCAACCCATGTTGTATTCTTAACTTGCGCAAGTGGCTTGGCGTTGTATGCTGCAAGCGAATTCAGCTAACAAATATAAGCATCATTCTCTTGTACTTACCAAAATGACTCAACGGCCAAGGGAAATTTTCCGCACCACCAGCCTCGTACAAGCTAGGGCCTAACACTCTCCATTCTTCTTCAACAACTTGCTCTATTTCCTGTCTTATCCTGTCGCTCGGAAAATTGCTGGTCGTTTTCATTGAAAGACATTTTTATTATTTGTTGTAGCCGCAATTGAAAATATACGTGTTCGGATCGCAACCAAAACAAAACATGAACAACGCCGCTGCTGTCAAATGCTTTTATACAAACACATATGTAATCGAAAAGTTCTGCGTGTACATATAGCATGCAGAATGAGACAAGACATACTTGACGAACGAAAAAACAGAGAAAGCGAAACTATGGCACCGAGAACGTCACCAAGTGTTGGCCAACGAGGGTTGGAAGTAGGTGAGACGCAGAGAAAAACCGTTAAATTTGCCCGTGGGGATATTAGAAATTATATTCGTTTGTAAATAGAAATTAACAACTTAAAACTATTGGACAATCAACTCAGTAAGAGTAATGGATGGGCCAGATTTACAGTTTTCTTTATTCAACCACGGTCTCACTAAACATCTGCTTTAGCCGCTTGCTTCGAGAACCACACGTCCGATATCTTCGCGCTTCGATCTTCGACTCCTTATCGGTATGCTTCGCATCTTGTTCTCACTAAGGCATACAAACAAACTAGCCTATCCTCTCACACACACATCCTTCTTCCTGTACCTACATAGTCTTAAAGGACGGGCAGATGATACGGCGTTTTGCCCTCTCTCTCTCCTTCTCGCTATACTGCTTTCTCATCTCTCTCTTTCTCTCTCCTTCCTTCATTGGCCCGTTTAGTTTCACCTTCCCGTATTCTACTACCTTCCGTCCGCGACGGAACAACTATGTTCATGGTAATAACTTAAATTTACAACTACGATAACAACATGGCGGTGGTTCCTTATTGTACTGTTATTTCGTAATATCAACAAAACTATCCGTAGTTAAGTACAACTTATCTTTTCTTTCATTATTTTTTTATAAGTTTCCATTTCGGTGCGAATATTACCACTTATTCTTTCAAATCGTTCTTCGTCATCGCTTCTATTCCCGCTAATGCACTCTCTAGATGATTGAAGGTTTTTGCCAATCCTTTCACTGTAAACTTTTTCCCTATATCTTCGACTTCATCATCGTCTTCATCGACATATTCAGTTAGCATCTCCAGTGTTTGCAGTTTTACGAATTCGTCATTTGATAAAGGTTCTCCTGCGCTTGTTATCATGTTCTTCATTTCACTGAAATCTATTTCAATCTGTAGAAAATGGTCTAAAGAATCACATTCATTAACCCCCTTATCCCGGGGGTGGCCCGGTGGTAGATGCGACAGCGGCGCCGGTCTTCACACGGCAGGACCGGGGTTCAAGTCTCATCTGGGCCGTTCCCCCATAGTGAGGATTGACTAACCAACTATGCGGTATCAATTAGTCTAGTAAGCCAGAAATGGCAGGCATGACCTTAAGAGGTCGTTAGGCCAAGAAAGAAGAAGAAGAAGAAGAACCCCCTTATCAATAGACTCACACAGTGTTTCTTCTTCCTACTGCTCTTCTTGTTGTAGGCAAATTTTTTTCCATGCTGCTTGCAATTAGTGTTGGGTAAAGTGTTACTGTGCGCACAGTGCACAGCACGGCTGACTGGGCGCACAGCACAGTACTGTGCGCACACCTAGCACAGTGCGCACACCAAGCACACCTAGCACACCTCGCACAGTTTGCACACCTCGCACAGTTCGCACACCTCGCACACTTCGTACATTTTGCATATTGCGCACACTTTGTATACCTGTGAAGCGTTCCGCTCAAGCTATAACGCTACGATAAGGCAAACCGGCGCGTTAGTGATCGCGCGGAGGACAACGCTAGGATCGACGAAAGATTGTCAAATTTGGCAATTGGGAAGAAGCAGAAGAAGGGGGGGGGTCGTCCGGTCATTCTTCCTCGGGAGAGAGGTCAAGTGGTGACAAATTTGGAATGCGAAAAGGATTAACTCTTAGGATCGACGAAAGATTGTCAAATTTGGCAATTGGGAAGAAGCAGAAGAAGGGGGGGGGTCGTCCGGTCATTCTTCCTCGGGAGAGAGGTCAAGTGGTGACAAATTTGGAATGCGAAAAGGATTAACTCTTTATACGGGAAGCTATAAGGTTCAATAAAATTTAACACGATTAACACGGTGTAACGAGAAAAAAACGAGTTCGTTTATTAATAAAAGGTGTAGTTTAGTTCACCTGTTAGTGTTGAATAAAGTGCTACTGTGCGCACAGTGCGCGCAGCACGGTTGATTGTGCGCACAGCAAAGCACAGTGCAAGCACTGTGCGCACACCAAGCACAGTGCGCACACCTAGCACAGTGCGCACACCAAGCACAGAATGCATATAAAAAAAGTAACTGACGATAAAAATCCCGAGAGTTGTAAATGTAAATGCCGATTTCCTGTTTATTGCTTTCGAGCCGCCGCTAACACCGGTGTCTTTCAGCTAATTAGTGGTACAAACCTCCTAAGCGAGACACATTCCTTATAAGTTGATAGAGAATTTGTTAGAGTTTTGCGTAAACTAACAGTCAACTTACGTAGTTTTGCGTTTAAGTGACGGGTGTTGCTTACATTTCGCAGCAACCACGTATGAAGGTGAGAACAAGACTAACAATATGAAAACATATTTCTTACAATGTTAATATTCATCTATCGTATTCCAGATTTAGAACAAATCAGCCACCATTCGTGTAGTGATGGGCGCTCGGAATCGGAACTACCTGGTTCCGATTCCATAGGTGGAATCGAATCCGGAACCGATTCCGGATCCGGGTGCAGTGGCGGCCCCGAGTTTATATATCAGCTCGAATTTCCCAAGAACTGTGGTGGGTTAAGCGGTGGGCGTACTCCGCCTAGGGCCCCAGCATATAAGGGGGGGCCCGAAAAACGAAGGAATGACCAGACCTAGCACACCATATAAAACCAAAAAGCGTTGAGCAATACCTGAGGCCGCTTGTAAATGAGCTGAATGAGATGATGCAGAATGACATTGTGATAGCCGATAAGCTCATCTAAGTACGCGTTAGAGCTGTTGTCGCAGATTCACCAGCGCGTGCGTTCATATAAGGTAAGTTAGAGAAGCATTTACAGAATGTAATTTGCGCATAACTAGCTCAGTATAATAATGATCTTTTCTCTATTAGGTGTTGTATACTTCAATCATAAACATGGGTGCCAAAAATGTACAGTAGAAGGAAAACATCACAGTCGCGCACGTGCTACCTATTTTCCAGATATCGACGCTCGATGTGCATTGAAATATGGTAACCATCATAGGGAAACATCACCGTTCATAGATTTGCTGTTCTTTGATATGATCAAAGGTTTCCCTGCATCGGATTGCATACATTTGCTTGACTACGGAATCACGAGAATATATGTTAATTGTTTGAAATCAGGCAAATTGGGAATGCATCGCAAGTGGTCACCAGATACAATAAGCAGGATAAATAATGTTCTTCAAAACGTGGAAATTCCTGCAGAGTTTCACCGCAAGTTCCGCAGTATTGAAGACATAGGGTTGTGGGAAGCCAGTGAATTCAACATGTTTTTACAATTTGTTAGCTTCATAGTGTTTTAAGACATACTAACAAAGAAAGAGTATAAACATTTCATGTTATACTACTGTGCAGCTACACTGTTCTCAACCAATGTTTATAGAGAACATTGGCCGGAGGCGGATCGTATATTAAAACAGTTTGTAGTAGAGTATGGTGCATTGTATGGTGAACATTGTTTAACCAGTAATCTACACAGTTTGGTGCATGTTTATGATGATGTACTACTGTGCAGCTACACTGTTCTCAACCAATGTTTATAGAGAACATTGGCCGGAGGCGGATCGTATATTAAAACAGTTTGTAGTAGAGTATGGTGCATTGTATGGTGAACATTGTTTAACCAGTAATCTACACAGTTTGGTGCATGTTTATGATGATGTATGCACAGCTCTTAAATTTTTTTTCTACCTATCCTTTCGAGGATATGTTACAGCATGTGAAAAACTCCCTTCGAAACGTACACAAGGTTTTGGCACAGGCTGCAAACAGGATATCGGAGCAAACAGCACATTCATCAGGTAGCAAGCATCCAGCATTCCCGTATTTAGAATGCAAAGGTAGTGGAGTAACATTGCATATAAATTCTAATATTCGTCTATATCCAGGTACACAAGATAATTGGTTTTTAACTTAGGTTTTTTATATTGCTTAATATTGTTAGGCAGAAAAAATAGGATCAACAATTAACATTTATGAGACAGCATTTAACAAAATAACAGCAACTCATTCTTTCTTTTGTTCGCCTATGATGAAAGATATAGTTATGCCGTGATGCACCATGCATCGTTCCCACAGGTGGTAACGATCATCATGTTGCAGCCTCTGCCCGGTGAACGACGCCACGTCACTGCACGTGTCATCCGACTCGTCGCCCCGCACACACACCAACACCACAGTGCCACCACGCCACGCCATTATCCAAAGTTCCGCAATGTCAGCATTCCGGCACAGCTTAGAAGTAAGCCGTATACCAATGTGAGAATCAAGTGACAGTCTGTTTGTTACTTCGATTGAATAAACAACCCATAATTGGCGCAGCCGGTTAGGCGTTTAAAAAAGTGACGTCACAGTGATAAAAAGTGGTAGTTCTGCATTAAAAAATCAGAACAAAAGTGATCCCGCAAACATCGAAACAAAACGAGCATCCGAAAGCAACATGGACGGCAACGTCGCTGAGGAGTTAAGGATACCCCCGCTGAGACGCATACGGAGCACCGTCAACGTTTTTTAAAGCCGACGCCCAACACGACTCAAAAAAAAAGAGTAAGTAATTTGACAATTTTTACTAATACAAGTGAATGCTCAAATTATTTATGACCCTTGAAGACTCCAAGGGGAAGTTTCACAACTCCATTCTTTCTTAATCAATGAATCAACACCATTCGGTGGGTTGAACGAGAAAGTGAATCAGTGGAAAAGTGAAGCTACAACTTTTTTTAAATCAACGATTCAACACGTTTTCGTGGGTTGAGAAAAAAAAGAGAACAAGTGAAGAAGTGAATCAACACATACGGTGTGCTTCTGAATTTGTTTAATACAGGTGCAAAAATAGGAAAAAAAAAGTTTATTATTTAAATGTCCAAAAACAAAAGGAACAAATCAATTAACATTTTTAAGAGGACAAGGCAACTTTTGAGTTCAATTGAAGTGAATTTTACAGACAGTAGTTCTGACACAGAAATTTCTAGTTCAGAAAATGCAGAATTATTTCACGTTCCTATTCCTATTGTACCGTCAATTAAGAACCTTGTGTTGAGTGAAACGCTAAACCCAGACGAAATGGAGAACCTCGCAACACAAGTAAACGCGATTGCTGCCATGCTAGAAAGCATGCGCACTCAGCAAAACCAGCAACAAGAGGCGTTGAACGCGCTCATGCAGCGCGCCTCAGAAGAAAATA
>KZ063964.1:0-16663 GCA_002091835.1 Anopheles maculatus | reverse complement strand
GATCTACCCGTAAGTAGGTTGTTCGTTTGCATAAAGGGGGAAACATGTTATTAGCTGAACTCATTTCGTTTTGTAAAGGATTTGCTGCAGATGTTCCACATACGACGCTTGCTAGTATCCGTACAAATATTATTCAAATTGAGCTGCTTGCTACATCCATCCAGTAATGGATTCATTGCCTCGCTCATCTTGTATTGAACCAGCTGCTCCACTAGTACAGGATCTTATATGTCTCGCAGCATAAGCACTCGTCTTTGGTAAATACCGGCACACACAACTGTACCGCTATATGCAAAAAGGCGCACATGATAAGATAAGCTACTCCACGGACCAAACGCGCATTACTCCACAGCTGAATCCTGCCGACCTTACAATAAACATCCCCTTTCCATTGCCGGAGTAGCACGCGAACACACGATAAGCCGTACTGCTTCATCGTACTGCACTGAAGCGAACGTACTTTAACTACACTTATCATGAGTTCGTATAGTGACCACTATATGCGTCAGAAAACTAGCGTGAACTCTATACCAAGCAAACAAACAAAAAAGACCTTTTTCATGCGTGTAAAAAAAGGAAATGAAATGAAAAAATCGAAATGAAGAAGTAAAGTAAATTAAAATGGAAAGGAAATGTCATGCGATTAGCGGGGTCGGGCTCTCGAGAGCGAAGGGTGTGAGTGTGTTTTAGAAGTCAAGGCTAACGGTTACTATGCTGTCCGGTATGGTATGGTGGCGTGGCGATAGTGTGTGCCGTCCTATGACCGATGAACCGATGTTTGAAAGTCTTCATCTCGTTTAAATTAATAAAGGCTTGTTTGTTTTCGTTGTAAAATAGAGTTGTAAAATAGAGATGATAAGAGCTATTTTCGTGGTGAAGGAAGAAAGATTTTTGAGGTTAGAATGTTGAGGTTTAGCGTTGGTAGATTAAAGAAATAAAGGTCACATTGAGGGTGGTATCATAAACAATCTTTACTGGTGAACATTAGCTTACGGACTATTACTCTGTGACATGCTGGTCACGTCATAAGAATGTAACTGGACAATCTAGTCCTTAAAGGCCATTTAAAAGATTTGTTGGGACTCGTAGAAAAAAGAATCTCCCCGTGATACTCATATCACCAAGAAAAGAAGATTTGATATCATAATTTCTGGCATATGTTGAGCTGTATTAAAGAATACGCAACTTCAAGAAATATTCCTTCTACATCTTCCGGCAGCTTCCAACTGCTTCCAACTGCTTCCAACATCACATCCATACTCCATCCGTTCTCGCAATTGTTCGCCGCACAAAGTCCTCACCGGAAACCAAATTTGCACTTCCGCAAAGATACGTTTTCGTTTGAAGTTTTTGGAATTAAAAACGACCAAGCAAAGACAATTTTCTGCACAAGCAGCAAGGCGTAGCGATTGTGACACATACGCGCGCATACAGCAGTGTGTCAGCATCCTTTATTTGCACCGGGTTACCGTAACCGGAAACCCCCGTCAAAAAATTGCATCATGCTTCCTAACGGGAACGGAAAATTGAATTCTCGTTCGAATGGAAACTTAATCCTGTCACACAAGGAACATTTGGCCCTGTTCCCCGTTAGCCTTCAGCGAGAGAGAGAGAGAGAGAGAGTGAAGAAAAAGGAAAAGAATGTACGCGTGCCGTGCACTTTCTCGCGGTGGCAAAAGTAAAAGCAGGTCCCGAAAATCGCGGGGAGGAATATGAATGTATTATTCATGTACTTCGCCTTTTTTCTCGGTCGCCCTTCTGACCGGGGTGCAGTGCGACAGTGGATGGGAGGATGGTCTGGCGGGAGTATAAGTGGAAAAAGTTTTGTTAATTTCCATCTAAGAGGGGTAGATGCACAACGTTCTCACTGATGGATGATGGCAAGGGACGAACTGGAACAGAATTGTTACAGGGTGTACACGTTGGTGTGTGTGTGTGTCTGGGAGAAAGAGAAAGAAACACAGATAGAGACAAACGGGCGGAAAAAGCATTGAGATGTTGTGTGCAAAAGGACGCAGGACCCTTGGGGTGTGGGTGTTGTTGGATTCGTTAGCAACCGAATGGTAGGTGGAGATTGTTGTTGCTGGAAGGGGAGATACCGAAGTAAGCTTGCGTACAAATTGCCGATGAGTCATCATCCCGGTCTCGGTTTGTATGGTATCGTTTTTGTTATTGATTTTAGATCCATCTCCCGTAGACAGATCGAGGAGTTATTGTAAAAGCTGCAAGATGGAGAAATCATAATGACCAAAGTCCATTGTTACGTTGTTTATTTTCGAATCTATTATGAAATAGTTGCTCCTTCAGTTGAACATCTCTTAAGCCAAGAACTTCTTGTCGAAAAGGTCGTGATCTAAATATTTCAGTCACAATTCTAATTTCCATCCCGTAATTAGCCTAGAAGTATGCAAGATATCTCATGAAAAGGGATTTGATGACTCATCTGCATACAAGAATATCTCTTAATATTCTATAGACTAATAAAAGTAGCCTTAAACATTGTGATTGCATACTTTCTTACTTACTTACTTATCAGGCGCTCCAACCGCTTCGCGGTCTTGGCCTGCTGCAACAATCCTCGATACCGCTCACGGTCTAGCGCCGTCGTCTGCCAATCCATTATCCCGGCCGTTCTGGCGGACGCATCTACGCCATCACTCCATCTCAGTTTGGGCCTACCACGCCTCCTCTGTCCATGTGGCCGGCCTAAAAGGACTTTACGGGCTGGGTCGTCCGGTGCCATTCTCATGACATGACCAGCCCACCGGAGCCTGGCGAGCCTAATTCGCTGCACGATGGTAAGATCACCGTACAGCTCATAGAGCTCGTCGTTGTAGCGGCTCCTCCATTGTCCTTCCACACATACGGTGCCAAAAATCCTTCTGAGCATCTTCCTCTCGAACGCGGCTAAGAGGGTTTCGTCAGTTTTGGACAGAGTCCATGTCTCAGAGGCGTATGTGAGTACTGGGACTATAAAGGTTTTGTACAGTCCCAGCTTCGTCCGTCGCGACAGGTATTTTGAGTGGAGAAGTTTCCTCAGGCTGTAGTATGACCGGTTGGCAGCCAGCACCCTTGCGCGCAACTCAACGTCTATGTTGTTGTCGGTGCTGACTTTTGACCCCAGATAGGTGAAGTTTTGGACGACTTCGAAGGTGCGATCACCTATCTGTACATCACCCCTGCGTAGATCAGTGTTTGTTAGCAATGCCGCTGGTGGTGCCACCATCATTTTGGTTTTTGCCTCGTTGATCTCCAACCCGAGGTTCAGTGCCGCATGCTCGATCCTTTGGTAAGCTTCTGCTACATAGGAGAGCCTCAAACCAATGATGTCTATGTCATCAGCGTATGCCAAGATCTGGAGTGACTTATAGAAGATGGTCCCCGAAGTTTCCACCTCCGAGTCTCGGATGGCCCTCTCTAGCGCCAGATTGAATAGGAGGCAAGCAAGCCCGTCTCCCTGGCGCAGACCCTTGGTGGTAGCAAAGGGCCCTGAGAGTTTTCCATCCACCTTCACCTGGCATGTGATGTTGGTCATCGTCATACGTACAAGCCTGGTAAGCTTGGCCGGGATTCCAAATGAGCTCATTGCGTCGTAAAGTTTTACCCTGGCTATGGTATCGTATGCGGCTTTAAAATCAATGAAGAGATGGTAGGAGTGTAGCTGCTGTTCCGCCATCTTCTCCAAGATTTGCCGCATGGTGAATATCTGGTCAGTGGTTGATTTTCCGTTTCGGAATCCTCTTTGATAGTTTCCAACTATCTCTTCAACGAATGGGACAAGCCTGTCTTGTATAACTAGGGAGAGAATCTTGTAGGCGGTATTCAACACCGTAATACCCCTGTAATTGCTGCACTCTAGCTTGTCTCCCTTCTTGTATATGGGGTAGATGATGCCGAGATTCCAATCACAAGGCATCGATTCGCTATCCCATACCTCAGTAATGATTTGATGAATTTCCTGTTCGAGTGCTGCACCTCCGTTTTTGATCAGTTCGGCTTCTATTCCGTCGGTACCTGGTGCCTTGTTGTTCTTGAGCCGACGGATGGCCTTTCGTGTGTCTTCAATGCTAGGTGGCAGTAGCATGATATCATCTGCTAGTGGAGCCTCTAGCTGTTCGTTGAACTGATCATTTAATAATTCATCAAAGTACTGAGCCCATCGCGAGAGGACCTCTGGCTGGTAACTGACCAGATTTCCATCCTTATTTCGACAGCAGGTCACCTTAGGTCTAAAGTTGTTTCGGTGACCTGCTATCTCTTGGTAAAACTTTCTTCCTGGTCCGTATCGCACTCTTAGTTCTTGGAGTTCCCGCACTCGTTGGACTTCCCATATTTGTTTTTTGGTGCGGTGAACTCTTTTTTCCTCTCGTCTGAGCCGTGAATATTCCTCTGCGCATGCCCACGTTCTATGCCGCTGTTGCATTGCTCGGTATGCACAGTTCTTACGTTCGGTCACTTGTCTACATTCATCGTCGAACCAGCCAGATCTGGTGTTGTCCCGACGTGGTGGGAGTGTGGTATTGGCACAGTTGATTATCTTCGTTTTTAGAGCGTTCCACCGTTCGCTCGTAGTTATGTATTCGTTTGTTGGTAGTAGAGCCTCACCTAAAGCGGCTTCAAAAGCCTGTTGGACATGACTGTCCTTTAGGGAGTCCGTGTTGAGGCGAGCCTGCGTGTTAGCTTTATCCCCATTGGCGCGGGGACGGACGATTCTGAAACGCATCACTAGGCCAACCATTGCATTAAAGTCCCTCAGGATGATTTTTACGTCATACCTGTGGGAAAGAAGGTTCGACACCTTTGCAGAGAGAGGATATAAAAAGGCGACCAGCCGAAGAAGTAGGGCAGTAGCACACAGGCAGTGAATTGATAAGGAATAAAATATAATACTCTACACTGACGTTCCCTATCTTTCTACATGGGGGCTCGTCCGGGAAGCGTAACGGTGTGAGTAAAGCAAAAACGGTCCAATCTACAGTAGTAACTGTGCGCATTGTGTGAGTGACTTTGTGCTGTGTGCGCAAGAGTGTCGGTGCACGCTGTGTGTATGACGTTGTGCTGTGTGCGCAAGAGTAGCGGTGTACGCTGTGTGTGTGATTCTGTGCTGTGTGCACAAGAATAGCTGTGCGCGTAGGTTGGTGTGTGCTCCCAGTGACGCCGTGTGCGGTGTTCGCGAGCGTGCCGTGTGTGTAGATTGCTGTGTGCGATTGTACAAGGAATACGCTTTGTGACGTAGGTTCACTGACGTGTATCGCTGGACTATGGATGAAACAGTCAAAATAGCGGAATTGGTAGAGTCCTTCACTCGAACCGGGCTTGTAAAACGATGTGAGGCTAAAAAGCTGCCGACATCGGGTACCAAAGAAGAATTAGCTTCGCGACTAGTTCATCTAGGAGAGTCAGAAGAAGAAGGTGAGCAAAGTCTCCTAAACTCGACGGGTTTGGGCGAATTCGTCGATGCCCAATCCATGCCCAAGATGGATATGCCGAGAGTCGGATCTCCGTATGTGCAGCCGTACTCCTTCCGCGACGTTGAGGAGGGAATTGATACGTTCGGTGCAGGATCCGTTCAAGACGTTCGCGCATGGATAAGGAGTTTCGAAGAGATCAGTGCTATGGTTGGTTGGAATGACGACCAGAAACTAATAATGTGCCGAAAAAAGCTTACTGGTGTTGCTCGTTGCTTCCTGGGAACACTGAAAGGTGTGACAACGTATGAAAAACTGCGTAGAGCGTTAATAGAGGAGTTTGCTCCAAGTGTGCGTGCTAGCGACATACACAGGCAGCTGTCGACGCGTCGCAAGCATAAGGACGAGACAGGGCTAGAATTCGTGTATGCCATGCAACAAATAGCCCAACAGATTGAACTGGATGAAGCCAGTCTAGTAGAGTATGTGGCTGATGGACTAACCAGCGACGAGAGGCAAAGAACATCATTTTACGAGGCGAAAAGTATCGGTGAGCTTAAGGAGAAAGTTCGTCTATTCGAGAGAGCGGCAAATAAATTTCAACTGGAACGTGCGAAAGCCCCTGCACCACAAGTTCAGGAGAAGTTTAAACAACGCCGTTGTTTCAACTGCGGAATAAAAGGGCATTGCGCTAACGATTGCAGAGCGTCACAACGAAGAGTGCCTGAGTGTTTCAACTGCGGAACGAAGGGACATTATGCTAAGGATTGCCGAGCATCGCAGCGCAACGTCATGTTTGTGCAGACGATCCCAAATATCTCGGTAGAAATTGCAGGACACGCATACAGTGCTGCGGTTGACACCGATAGTGAAGTAACGTTGTTGCGTGAAGACGTGCATAAAGCGATTCCAAGAAGCCTACAGAAATGGAGTCCGGTGACTCGGCGGCTTTACGGTCTTGGTGGAAAGGTAACAAACACGTCTGGATAAGCAATTGTGTTGGTGAACGTTAGCGGAGAAGAGTGTGAAGTGAAATTCGACATTGTTCCCGATACGGCGCTCGAGGAATAGAAGCACATAGGATTGCCACAGGAATACCAAGGGTTAACGGTCAAGTTGAACGAGTTCATCGAGTAATAATTCCGGTACCCACCAAATTATCAATGAAAAATCCTGAAGAATGGTATAAATATGTCGCTGACGTACAAATAGTTTTAAATAATAGCTGGCAGCGTTCGATAAGGATGACCCCATTCGAGTTGCTCATAAGAGTCAAAATGAAGAGCAAGAGAGATATTCGGATTCATGAGCTATTGCAAGAAGAAATTAAAGATGCGTTTGTGGATAGGCGATTAGAACATAGACGAGCAGCATGCGAGAGTATTGCCAAGATTCAAAGCGAGAACATGAAATCATACAACTTGCATCGTAGGCCTAGTTCGAAGTATAGCGTGGGCGATATCGTGGCGATTCCTATGACTCAGTTCGGGGTAGGTAGGAAGGTTAAGAAGCGATTCTTTGGGCCATATAAAATTGTAAAGGTTTTGGCAAACGAACGATGCGAAGTTCGGAAGTTGAATGATGAGATAGAGGGCCCGATGCTAACAACAACGGCATTTGATCAATTAAAACGATGGGAACATCCGGGACGGATGTGAGTTAGGAAAGGCCGTATGGAAAAGAAGGTTCGACACCTTTGCAGGGAGAGGATATAAAAAGGCGGCCAGCCGAAGAAGTAGGGCAGTAGCACACAGGCAGTGAATTGATAAGGAATAAAATATAATACTCTACACTGACGTTCCCTATCTTTCTACATAAATGTCTTGGAAAGACTGTCTTCAATAAAAACAGATGTATATAAAAAGCTCCATACACTTGACATTAGTAAGGAATCTAGCAGGGAGAGGATATAAAAAGGCGGCCAGCCGAAGAAGTAGGGCAGTAGCACACAGGCAGTGAATTGATAAGGAATAAAATATAATACTCTACACTGACGTTCCCTATCTTTCTACATAAATGTCTTGGAAAGACTGTCTTCAATAAAAACAGATGTATATAAAAAGCTCCATACACTTGACATTAGTAAGGAATCAGCACACCGGGAGGGAGACTGTTTAATTTCTATAGGTCTCTGTACATGGGGTTAGTGCCATGCCCAGGAGTCATAACCACGAACCTTGGTTTTTGAGCCGAAGCCTACGCACACTATCATAAATTTGTTTCACCCCCTTGCATTTAACACCGGTAGTAAGAATGAGAATGCCTATCCGCGTTCTCCCTCTCGCCTGTACAACAAAATCAGGAACAAAACGGAACCAAAGTCAAGTTCGGACGTTTCCGGAAACCAACGTCAGAAAAGCCGAATAGAAAACCAAATTCCCAGATGTAAGCCAAAATCCCCTAGCGCATAAAATAATGCTTTTCTTTGTCCGTTCCTATTCTTACCAACACTGAAATTTCAACGTTTCGATGTTTGATATTGTAATGGATACTGTGTCAATGATTGGTTTTTCGATAAAAATTTAAATAAATCGACTTTGCTTATCTTTTAAAATATATAAAAAATGCTGTATAAGATGAAGAATGAACTTGTTGTTAAATATGTTTTATTCACCCAAGAACAGGCCCTTTTTTGTGTAGCACACATACCATTCTTAATACATCCAGACTATTTAATGATGAAAATGGGTTTACGGTGGTCTTAAGAAAATCATTCATCTCCTTGTTTCTGGTTTTCATTCCATTGTGGAGCACAACAACCCTTTTTTTCTAACATTTTGTGGCAATCGCTCTGTTCGTCTTTACCAGCTACCCGTAAAACTTGATATTTTGACTCTTGTACCTTGCAGCTAAACAGCCACAATGAACAAAACATATTTCCTATACTGACTCCAGGCGGGAAAACAGGTTTACAAAAAAAATCTCATCCGTGTACCACGCAGCGTATTGCACCATGGTCAAATAATATCTTTAATATTCCTCGGGTGGAAACGCGTAGCATTAAAATTACTTATGTTTGACGTATTTTCAAAACCAACATTCAAGGGGTCATTGATATTTATAAGCTCAAATATTGTCAACTCTTAAAAAAGGAAGAAACCGAACTATATTCTTTATGAATGAATGCAAAATGAAAGAAACATGAATAAACATGTTTGAAAATGTGTTTTAATGTAATTGCAATACCTATTCCAAAAATGCATGAAATAATCGTGATTTTGGATCCAGGACTCGAAGATATACGACCTACGCACACATGTTCATTTTTGTGTATACAGCATCATTGCATCCCTTGCAGATTCATAATGCTCCGTACTCTTCAGAATGTCATTACTATGCCGAACCAAAAATGAAGCCACGAAGTTTCAAACCAATACACTGTTTTACAGGCCAATTTGCAATGTTTGCATCATTTTTCTTTTCTGTAAAGGACTTTTTCACCATCCGCGGAGTAGAACTAGCTTTTGGATGGTGAAAAAGTCCTTTACAGAAAAGAAAAATGATGCAAACATTGCAAATTGGCCTGTAAAACAGTGTAATGACATTCCGAGGAGTACGGAGCATACACGGAGCATTATGAATCAGCAATGATGCTGTATACACAAAAATGAACATGTGTGCGTTGCTCCTCCCATTTCGTGGTGCTTCCTTTTGTACCATAGGTATTTGGACGAGTTTAGGAATAGGTGCTGTAATTGTTCAAAAACCTTTTCAGAACCTTTTTATTCCCTTAACAAGTTAATGAGATATTCCTCATTTATTTTTGAAGTACAAAATTTGTTATGCACGTTTTGATCGGGTTTTGTTTCTTTTTGTTAATAATTGATGGCCTACGACAGATTTACACCGAGGAGCATGTGACAGGCTGGTTCAAATGCTGTGGTTTTGAAACCATTATCGTAACAATTTACCATCGAAGTGTACACGATTACTCGCAATAGCGCGACGATTAGTTTCTGGTTGACGTTTTACATTTCATAAATATGTAATAAAGTACAATGCATATACCGTATAGGATAAGTTTAGAGAAAGATATGAAAAGTTGAAGGAGTGAGATTTTCTATCATAATCAATAAGCATCGAAGAGGATAACCGATCATAATACGATACAACCAACAGCACTGAAGAAAAATTTACAGCATCACGATCATTGCATCGGCAGTAAAAATAGCCTAGTGCAACGCTTGGTTACAATAGTGTTTTGTTTTACCTTTTGCCTGACTTGATCGTAACCATGACAAACGAGAATCAGGAGAAAAAGGAGAAGAGAGAAAAAAGCACCTGAATCACGTGCAGCCTGAGAGTACCTGTACCCATCATTTGTGAACAGATGTTGTGAAAAATATTAGGTACAAATAAATCCGCATATTTGAAAATACGGCGTCCAGCCGTCATACTGGAAATTTAATAAAAAAATAAATCCGCACATTTCTCAACAAACCTATACGTTTGTTGCTTAAGCACAAAATTATCGATGCAATTTGATGCATGTCGTCTGGATAGTGTAACTCAATACAAAAAAGCAAGCGTGGCTGTCAATTTATAATAATGAAATAGCCAATGAGTAAAACATCATAAAACAGACTAGGGAGTTTTGTTTAGGGAATGGGTTTATGGTTTGCTATTCGGCTTTTCTGACGTTGGCTCCCGAAATCGTCCAAACATGACTTTGGTTCCGTTTTGTTCCTGATTTTCTTGTACAGGCCAGAGGGAGAACGCAGATAGGCATTCTCATTCTTACTACCGGTGTTAAATGCAAGGGGGTGAATCAAATTTATGATAGTGTGGGAATTTGACTAACCCCGTGTACAGAGTCCCATTGATGTTGGTAAACAACTTTCAAAGAATCAGAGCGATGCTACTGTCGCGTACGCAACGGTCCACATCGTTTTGACAGCGGAATCAGTCGCAGAGCCGCGGACACAATTCGCTACGGGCGAATTCGCTCGGGAGAAATGTTTCTCACCTGAACTCCCACTAGCAGCGGTGAAGGGTGATTGCCGAAGGACTAGCAGCGAGGAGATAAAAACCCGGCGCGCGCGCGATTAGGCCTCTTTCCATACGCAGCGGATGAACGCAGCTAATTTGAAATTTTTGGTTAAAGTAAAAGTGTTAAAGTGAAACATTAACTCGAGAATTGTTAAAATCTGCCGAAATATCCGAAACGCGTACTAACTGGGGAGCGCTTGTTGCTGGACGCAACACTACTGTCAAATCGATAACGCAAAATTATCTTGATTTCCCCCCAAAAGAGATCGTACCCTCAACCCATAACCATGAAGATTAATTTGATACACGATACACCTATTTGTTGCAAACTAAGACGTTTGACCTTCGCTGAAAGAGAGAAAGTAAAGACAATAGTTAAAGATATTCTTGAAAAAAATATTTTACGCCCAAGCCATTCACCATACGCTTCAGCGTTGGTTTTAGTTCGCAAGAAAAATGGAGAGATAAGAAAGTGTGTCGATTATAGACCACTGAACAAAACAACAGTCCGGGATAATTTTCCTTTGCCTCTAATAGACTCCTGCTTGGAGCATCTCGGACAAAAACGGTACTTCACGCTATTAGACCTTAAAAGTGGATTCCACCAGTTAGCTATGCACGAGAACTCAATTAAATATACAGCATTCGTTACTCCTGACGGGCAGTATGAATATACTCGTATGCCTTTCGGATTGAAGAATGCTCCAGCTGAGTACCAACGTTTTATTAACACAATACTCAGAGCATTTATTGATCAAGGAAAGATAGTGGTTTACATCGATGACATCCTTATCGCGTCAATAGATTTTGAAGAACATCTTGAGTTGATCGGAAAAGTGTTATATACCTTATGTAAAAGTAATTTAGAACTTCGCCTAGATAAGTGCAAGTTCGCTTAAAATGAATTGGAATACCTTGGTTACAAAGCAAATAGATCAGGAATTCGCCCGAGCGATTGTCATCTAAAATCAATTAAAACTTATCCCATTCCTCAAAATAAGAAACAAGTCCAACAATGCTTAGGTTTGTTTTCCTTTTTCCGTCGGTTCGTCCCATCATTCTCACATATTGCTAAACCTCTAACTAATTTATTAAAAGACAAAGTGACTTTCGGTTTCAATGATGAATGTATCAAATCATTTGAGACGCAACGGGATAAACTGATCCAATCACCAGTTTTATGTTTATAAACGGAGAATTGCGAGAGAGAGAGAGAGAGAGAGAATGAGAGAGAGAAAAAGCGAGAGCCAGTGCGACAGGGGAGAAGCGAGCCGACACGAGGTCGAACGTTCGGAGAGGTCAGTCGGTAATGAGAAATAGAGGCGTAAGAACGTGCAAGAGGCGTGAATAGAGATATATTTAATGTATGGTATGACGGCCGGGGGCCGTATTGTCAGTGAATAAAGATATCGAAGCGAAAATAAATCTTTACATGTATCTACGATCCTAGCAGAGAAACAGAGCTACATTGTGATGCTAGCTCTTTAGGGTTTGGATCTGTCTTGTTACAGAAACAAGACGATGGAAAGTATCACCCAATAGCTTATTTTTCTAAAACTACTTCAACTGATGAGGCTAAATTACCCAGTATGAGTTAGAAACTCTTTCAGTTGTCTATGTTGACGCTGTTATACGAGGGCTGACAATAAAGTAAGGTCTCCAATTTTTTTTTCATAGAAAATGACATTTATTTACAAAAAGCGATACACCGTTGGAAAGGCCAAGGTCTTGGCTACTTTTCTACATAATCGCCATTTTTTTCCAACACCTTGCGCATCCGCACGATGAACTTGTCTATGCCGGCAGAATACCACTCTCCGTCCGCCTCGCGCAGCCAGGTGTTGACCTCTTTCTGAACCTCCGCATCACTTTCAAACTTCTTCCCTCCGAGATGTTTTTTCAGGGCGGGGAACATGTTCGCTGCTACACACTCCTCCAAGCTTCTCTTCCAAGTCCCTAATTGTCGCACGGCGGTTTTTGAGCATTTTTGCCTCCACTGCTTGAACAATCGCATCCGAGACCGACGGTCGGCCACTTCTCTCCTCGTCGTGAACATTAGTGCGCCCGGAATTGAACTCGCGGCTCCACTTACGCACGTTTTTTATGTCCATACACTTTTCCCCGTAAACTTCAACTAGTTGACGATGGATTTCAATAGGTGTCACCTTTTTCGCACTCAAAAAACGTATTACAGAACGCAATTCGCACTTGGACGCTGACGCGAGGGGTACCTCCATCGTTGACGGCTGCTCAGCCAAGACTGAGCGGTCAGGGAAGCCTCACCCAGCAGCAAAGTGGTAGTGGGGGAGCCAAAGAACACGGCGGTGTTGCCAGATTTCGCCTAGCGCGTGATCCGGCGAAGTTGCAGCGTTGGAGACCTTACTTTATTGTCAGCCCTCGTACAATCGTTATCTAACCGCTGCCGGAGCGGATCCGATTCAGTCAGACCACCTTCGTTGAACTCAACCCACGCGCTGTCTATTTAACGAAGGAAGAGAAGTGTGTATAAATCCAAGCAAGCCAGTTGTGTTTTATAAAACGGCAGCAATTTTTGTGTGAATAAATCTAAACAAAGTAGCTACCATCCAGTGCAACAGTTTTATTTATGTACTCAACAGTCTATGCACTCAAACGGATTCACCCTTACGTTCATGGTATTCCCATTCCAATAATAACAGATTGCAATTCGCTTGTACAAACTTTGCAAAATCGTAATGCGTCAGCTACAATTGCCCGCTGGTCTCTTTTCCTCGAGGATTGCGACTATTCAATGCAACATCGGCCTGGGTTATCCATGCCTCATGTAGACGCGTTAAGTCGAATGGAACAGGTAGCAGTGATCGATGATTTGGATATTGACTTTCAACTCCGCATAGCACAATCTCGTGATCAATATATCCAAACATTGAAAAATGAATTGCAAACCAACCCAGTGCAAGGTTTTACGCTTCGCGACGGAGTAGTTTTTAAAGAAACTTCATCTGGACTGGTAAAATTTTATGTGCCATCAGAAATGATAAACAACCCCCGTAACATTCGTAGCGCTAATGGACCAGAAACGATCTAATCTCCATACACGACGGTATAATCGCGTGGATCGTGTGACCGAATGGAGATAATTATAGCACTTTTCGATGAAAGTATGATGATTTGAAAAAAAAAAGCCGATGCTTGCCGTGTGTCAAAATCTGAATGTAAACAAAGTGCTACGGTTCCACCGTAGCAACACCGAGGTGCTGATTAGGCTGTTGTGTGGTGCAAATTAGTGATGTGCGCTCCGGAGTGCACCCACGGTTCCGGAGCCGGCTCCGACTAAACTAGTGTCACACCCTTGCAGATGCTCCAGTTGATCGTCATGAATGCGTGATATCAACATATTCTTACATCTCTTGTCCTTCATTTCACGCTTTTCAAAAGCCTTCTGTTTTTGTACTTTCACTTCCGCCGAGTCAGCTATTTGCTCCTTCAATTCTGCCACACCATTCAATTCCACCTCGATGCATTCTCTTAAATCATGCTCCTCGAGTAATGCCATCATCCGGAACTTCCATGGGACAAAATTAGAGCCGTCAAGAATAGCCAAACGATGAATTTCTTCGCGATCGCGTTCGCCCATTTCTAATCTTTTGTTTTTCTCTCAATAGGAACCGTTCCTGGGCCCATAACCTAATGGAATTTGAACGCCGAATAAAGAAGACGCATCTGATCCGTCTGAAACACTTTTCTTTATTAAGGCAGCGGGCCACGAGAAGTTTCACACTGTTGAAATCGTTGTCGAACTGTCAAAATCGTCTCAAAACCGCGATTTCAGCTTTTTCTCCGTGCCCTGGTCAAAAAACAGCAATTCAGTTAGGCACTCACGCTCGATCGTTTGTTTTAGCAAAATATTTGAATTTCAAATCAAATAAATACGGTTTTATTATAACGGCAAAACTATTACGTTTTTTGTAATGAGATTATGAAACACGCCATGGATTCGATGATGAAAAACGGTTAATATTTTCAATATACAATATACAAATCATTTGTGTTAAGCTATACGATTGAAATAGACAGCATTGATGGAGAACAAAATAAAAGCTTGCAGCTTATCTAGAAAGCTTTGATTCACTCCGTTGCATTGATTACGTTGGTTCAGTGTTTGAAATAATATAAACATATATTTTTATCATTTTCATTACATATCGATATAAATAGTTCAGTAAGTTTATGGTTAATTTTGTTTGTTCACAAGTTTATAAGTAGTTCACTTTTGTAGTTATTTAGTTCCGTTTGATTTAACTATCGAGTAAAGTGAAATAATGTGTGCCGTTTCTTGCATACCCCACAGTGGGTGGGAATCACAAGACGTATTAAAATGTTTCGAAGAATGCATAAAAACCATGAAATGCCTTTTGTTTGTCTATAAACATACATCAACATCGAGTATTTACGTTTAGAACTTTCTGTAACAAACGTTGTAATCAATGCTGCAGGCAACTAAATCAACACAGACAAAGATTTTTAATCTATTTTATATTAACAAATGCATAGTATAATACCATTAACTCATTAATAACAATGTTAACATCCGTGCTCTATACAGCAGGCAAGCCAAACCAATGTTTGTTTACATTTTGAACAGCTGACGATGACGATCTGTCAAAAAGTTTCAACTTTCGATCTCAACAATTTTTGAAATTCTTTTGGATCATCCAGGTTCTCATTTCGTGAAACTCTTTCTCAAAAACTCATGAGATCCTGAAACTATGAAGCGGTGGCTAGACTAAAGTTGAGGCAAGCGCGATCTGTGAGCGAAAGCTGTCAAATTTCGCGCTCCTGACGTCGCGCCTCGATCCTGCATTGCAGGAAAAACGGATGCGCGAACGCTGATACAGTTTGAATAGTTCGTTATTCGCAACTTTAAAATTTAATAACTTTTAATTGCGTGGGCCGATTTGGATGGAATATTCGAGGGAAAATTAAGTTGAATATTGTATTTGCTAAATCTGTTCATTTTTTTCTTCATCTCGCTTGAAATGTTTTCATAATAACGGTGCCAACGGTTTTATTTTTAAATACTTGAATATTTTTATTTTTAATAAATTCGATGGAAACTAAAAAACTAGATGTTTCTAAATTGTCTGGTTGGCTGGAAAAGGTATCTGAAATAAAACAAACCCAAAATTAACATGTGTAAGAAAGATTTGATGGTACGTCCGTTTGGTTCGGTTGCTACTTAACGACTACTTTATTACAATTCATCTCTTAACCTATGACACTAATACTAACGCATATTTACAATCGGACACCACATTTTACAAGTTGTCCTCAACTTCCGAATCTTCTATATCTGCTATGTTTCCCCATTTTTTCATTCGATCTGCTGAATAAACCGTCGCAAACGGGCGCGTATTTGTACCTGGTACGTTTGCAATTCTATATCTCTCATTCTCTAAAATTTGAGTCACTATAAACGGCCCTTTAAATTTCGGTTCCAATTTTCGACTTCCTCCCGGCGTATATTGATCCTTAACTACAAGTACTAAATCATTCACGTTATAAGTCTCCGCTGCTTTACGTTTTCTATCGAAATGCTTTTTCTGAGTATTTTGATTTTTTCGTATTTGCTCCATCGTGCGCCTATTTAGTTCCTCTATCGGCATCGATGCTTCTGATTCATTGGTTGCAATTGCAGAAATAATAACGTTTTTAAGCATGTCTCTAGGTTCGTACGTTAAAACCAACTTATAGGGTGCAACCTTTGTCGTGGAATTAGGCATTGTGTTTATCGCATTTTGAACAATTTTCACTTTCTCATTCCATCTTCTACCTTCTGCATCCGCCATCGTTCGCAAGGCTGTTAGAATTGTTCGATTACTTCTTTCCACCTGTCCGTTTGCCCTTGGCGTTCCGACTGCCACTAAAATGTGCTCTATACCATAATTTTCGCAAAACGTTTTAAACACTCTTGAGGTGAATGCTGTTCCTCTATCCGTGATTATTCTTGATGGTAATCCAAACAAACTTCCTATTTCTTCTAACATTTCTATTACTGGTTGCGTATTGGTCGATCTCGTTGGCTTCATGAATACAAACTTAGAAAAACCACAAATTGATACCAAGATGTCTCATGCCCTCTAACCGATTTTGGAAATGGTCCCACATGATCTAAATGAATCGTCCCGAATGGTATCGGCGTTTTGGGAATCGGATGCAAAAACCCCTCCGGTTTGCCCCCTTTTTCCTTGTGGTACGCGCATTGCGGACAAGCCTTAATATATTCC
>KZ063963.1:5714-29543 GCA_002091835.1 Anopheles maculatus | reverse complement strand
GAATGTTCGAACTCGACCGCATTGCAGACTTGGGCATTATTTACCTTGTGTACAGGACGCTAGAGACCACACGCCCGGAAATATACCTTTTCGAAATGGAAACTATAAAATGGACCCTTTTGGCGGACTCATTTACGTCCTATTTACGCATGAGCATTGTACACCTCGGACTGCCTTGTTGGCAATTAGCCTTTGCCAGCAGTGGCCTGCCAGGATGGGCTGAGCAACTATTCCTGATATTGGCTCCACATTTACTGGACAAAGACGATGGGCCGATACCGGAGAAAATTGTGTACAAGAAAGTAGAGCCCCCATACAATGTTTTGGATCAGGAAATTTTTCGGACTAAGACACGGGGCACACGCTTGACCAAAAAATAAACTTCGGCCAATGAGAACACACGAGAACAGCCCAGATTAAGGGCAACGAATTTGACCAAGGAAAATGATTTGTACAACATGACATTTAAAAAATTGACAATACATTGCCTACTACGATATGTATACATAACACTGGAATAAACATAGTTTTATTTAAATATTATGCTAGTTTTTTTGATTCTCATTCCAATGGCTAGCTTTCTCTTTTTGCTCGGCCAAAATTTTGCTCCGCTTCAATCTAATAAATCTGCACGGTTTATGAATGTATTGATATATACATAAAAAATGGTTCACAACGTGCATCAATCTCTTCTTCTTTCCTGGCCTGCTCCTAGGGAGCATGTCTAGTAGACAGGGCCTGGCGTCCAATTCGTTTCCAGGAAACTCGGTCCATGGCTGCACTCCTCCACCCCCGGCTGCATCCGATATCCCTTAGGTCTGACTCCACTTGATCCAGCCAACGAGCTCGCTGTGCTCCTCTGCGCCTCGTGCCGAACGGGTCGCTCACGAGCACCTTCCTGGCAGGACATGAGTCCGGCATCCTCATCACGTACCCTGCATCGCCAAACAGCTCAGTTAATTGATGATTGCACATTAATTGTAAATTGAATAACAATAACTTCAGAAAAACAGCCCAGCCGTATTGTTATCGGAGTCTTTGTCTTTATATTTAAATCTGAAATTGTTCTGCGGTGACTCTCTTAACTATAGAAAAGTTATGGATAGCGCTATCTCCTCTACATCAATTTTATTTTTTACTTTCGTTCACGTATATAACAAGCTCAAAAAACTAAGAATTATTTGTTTTAAGACACTACAGTCGTGGCAATTTAGAGTGATAGTTACTTTAAAGGAAAAAAAAACTCCTTTAAACTTTAATCTATCCTACAAGGCTTCACTTTCGTTTCGTTTCTCAAGATGCGTTTGCGAACCAACAATGACGTCGGTGAAGAAACTTGCTCAAACCGCTCAGTAAAATTTATTTCAATTATTTTATATTGTAAACCATTACGTTCGTTAAACATTGTGGTATTGTAATATCTTAGTTAGAACTACACGTGAACCCGTCCGTGATATCGTAAACTACACAATCTAAGTTTGATACCCTGTCTTCGATCAAATGTTGCTAGCGCCATCTAGTGTATAACGAAGTAAAATGTTTCGAAAAGGTTTTTGCCTATGCTTTGAGTTAATTTGCAGATGACTATGGGTCATTTTGAGAACTTATGTGATTATACAGTTTTGTAAAACAATTGATAGCTTTACTGCTTTGCTTATTTTTAATAAATAGAATTTATTGTTATGATTAAACAAGAGCGTTGAACAATAAGAAACAACGGAAAAACATTACAGACATATGTGTTTCACTTAATGCTGGATGGAAAAAAGAATCGCTCGCAGTTTGTAAAAAGTTGTAATGCTTTTTATTTGATCATAAATCATAGTCCTTCTTGCACTTGAGTCAAATACAAAATTATACAATTCGACTATCAACATCTGGTATCAGCTAAGCGTTAGCTGCTGTACCGTTACGTGGTATGTATGGTTACATCTAGTAAAATGTGAGCAATTGTTTGAATATCAAAGATCTGTAATATCTCTCGCAAAATCGGACAACATCTCCATGAACATTTCCGAGTGCGAATCGTCGACGTTGTGACCGTGTCGTGGACTACCTTTTTGCAATACTCGCTTAATGACAACGGAAACACGATCCAGGGTAGACTGCGTTATGAGATAAATAAATTGTTTTAATATGCATAACTATATATTAAATATATATACAACAAATGAACGTGTAATATTTACCTGTGGCCAATCTTCGTGGAACAAGGTGACGAACTGATCATTTAATGAATCCTTAGTGATCAAATTCGCATCTAGCAATGCGGTGATAAAATCTGCGTACACGTCATAATGAGGTTTAGGCGCAGCAGTAGATTCGAGCATTCGTATGAAGCGCTTGCTTACCAGATGGGAAAATACGTAATTTGCGTCTGTAAAAATGGAGTTTAGATTATAAATCAACAAAACTTATACCAAGCATTAATGCACAAAAATGGGAGAAAAAACGTTACCACGTTGCATCTGTTTTTGTCGATACCGCTCTATTTCTGCGGGATACACAAGGGACCGCTCGTGCGAGGTAAGAGATTCGCCACTATCTGGTAAATCTTCCGATTCCGGTGGTGGTGGCAAACAGAAGCGAGCCAATTTCTTGTGCTTCCAAATTTTAACGGCCCGTTGAAAAAGCTCAGGTACGCTCAAATCACAGCGTGATTTTACTGCAGAAGAATGAGAAATCGATTTTTTTAGTACATTTTACTGTAAGTTATCGAGTAGTTTAACTATTACTTATTAGTAAAATCAGTTGAAGCAACATGAACGCCAGTATGCGATCCATCATCGGAGTTGTGGTGAGACCAGGTTGTCCAAGGAAATCATAAGTTTGTGCAATAAATTCATTCAATTCGTCTGTGTAAAGTGTTTCCGGACTGGACGCAGCGCGATGAACAAGAAGTTGCAATTTTACATACAACCCGGATGGCATGATGGCGCAATTGTCCGCGACAGAGAATTCCGTTTGGTTAGCATTGGTTGGAAGCGTTTTGGTTGCTTGCTGCTGTTGGTTCTGATTTTTATGCATTAAGCTTTGCGATTCGCCTTGTACATCTTTACAAAATAGACCTGAAATAAAACAATAAACATAGTTAGCCATTTACACTGTTAAGTTGATGCATTTCACAAACAATTTACCCGTGATGGACATGTAAGACTGTCGCCATTCACTAGATTTTTGAAGGCACTTTTCTAGCGTAATATTTCTACACAGTTTGCGAACCTGGTCAAGCGTTTCCGCCGGGAGCAATGCATCAAATGATTCCTGCAAGACAAAAAAAACAACATTAAAGAAAAAACCTTAGAACATTCGGTGTGCTTCGTTGCGATGGCACTGCACTTACCGTAATTCGTTTGTTTAACATTTTGGGCACGTGGTTCTCCCAGGTATTGTTAATGCGATCCAGTGCTTCATCGCAGATGGTTTGGATTTTGCGCTTTGTGTCCTCCAAATCTATAGCTTTCAAACCAGCAATAAGATCATTGACTGTCTTTTTCTCCGGCAGAATAAACATCATTTGAAAGTCTTTTATCACGGCCGAAGTAGAACGGTCTACGATTAGCTCTACAGTGCGACGCAGCGATTGGCTTTGTGATTGCAAAAATCCCTCAACCAACCGTTGTTGCACGTTTCCGTGTGACGATTTTGATCGATTATGGCCAGCGCTCGTAGAGGAAATGTTCAACGAAGACATGTCCATCGCCGTTGCCAGTTCGTTCACTGCGCTCGGTTGATGTTGCGTTGTGGTTCCCGAATATCGTGTGGTAATGTGGCGGTATCGGCCTGTTCTAGAAACGGTTTTCTCCATTTTGGATGGCATTACGGACACTCGAAAATCGGCCAGAAACGGACAGGCAGCACTAAGTATGTTTTCCAACAAAGGATTAAACACTATGGGCTCTTTGCTACTGATGTTCGCGTGTTCTGATGGAAGTGTCTGTTTAGCAACGCTTGCTATCTGATCTGAGACAATGTTGTTGATAACACTGCTAAACATTTCCGACGAGTTGTAGTACTCTTCCGGAACGTTGGACTGTTCGAATAGCCAATCCAGGCAGCATCGAACGATAAATCTGGACGTAGGAACCACGAATAAGTCACGACCCACTGCAAAGCTGCACATAGATGTCGCCTTATAGATATCGTGCAGCATCCGGAAGAGTTCTTCGTAGTATCTTAAGCGAAGCGTCACGAGATCTAACATGCTAAGATACTGCACAAGCCATGGAACGGTTATGACGAGTTTTCGCTCAGCAACAGATCTTAACAGTACGGGTTGCACGTCAAATGGAGGCAATAGCTGTAATGAAAAAGATCGCATTAGTGATTAGAAATTAGGGGAATACACGTTTAAATTACAATTATATTAAATTATAGCAATGCTATAGTTAGTGTTGGGTAGTGAGGTAGATTGTTATCTTGAGCTCTCACCTCAACAAACTGGGGGTTCTGGGAGCAATTTATTATTTTACATATGCAGCTTCATTCTTACATCGAAGCTTTATTCTCACATTGAAACTCTGTCTTCACGAGGTAGCTATGGCAGGACAATGAAACACTGATCCATACACTACTCTGCCCTCATTACGAAGCTCTGACGTCATAAAGTAACTCTGCCCAAAACATGAAGTTATGAAGCTCGGCTTATCCATCAACATCTTCGCCTTCGCCTCACCATTTACATGTTAGAGAGCAGCTCTTCTTTTAAGAAAGCTGCTAGTAAATAGTGCTCTTGTTACAGTAGTATCCCAAACGCAAATTTATTCTATTTATTTCTATTGGTTTAAAGTCTTAAATTATGTTCCCGACTGCTGAGGGTGAAGAATGCGCAGGTAAAATACAAAGCAGTGGAACAGCGAAAATCATGAATCGTACTAAAAATATTTACTGAACGATCAAATTCAACAAAAACAGGAGCAGAGGCGGTAGCAGCGCCGATCTTCACACGGCACGACCGCGTATCGAAACCCAGCCTCGGGTAAAACTAAGTCACACTAACAATAACAGGCCAACACCTTACGAGGTTGTAGAGCCAAAGATGAAAAAGAAGGTCAAATTCATGGTAAATTGGGTCATATTGATTGTAAAAAATCTGCTTATTTTCGTAATATTATTTAAATAATTCAAAGCACTATTTGTGTTATCAATTTATAAAACTTTGATATCACTCAATCTGATTCGAAAAATCTTTAAAACTACTCAAGTTTCTTGTTGCACGCTGAACTGTATTCGTACTGTGGATAAAGATTTATCTCATTTCTTATCGTGTACACACATGTCAGTAATTGATACTGGTGCAATATCAAGCTGGAATGCCGGCAGTCGATCCAAAATCGATTTTCAATCAACATTTATTTGAACTCACTGTACGCAAAACAACAGGAAACATACGGATTTTGAATACTTTAACAATTTTATGTCATGTCATTAACATAATTATTTAGCGCAATTAAACATAGCGGACGAAGACTGGCAACGCTTTGTGAAATCTTTTGCAGTTAATCGATATCGGAATTCTGTCGGCTGGATGTTCTAAACACAAACTAAAACCAAGCGGTAAACAGGAAAGGCAGAAAGAATCAAAATTAGAACAACAATCGCACCAACAATAAAAGCCCCATCAACAAAGCTAGCAGCAGGGAACTTTCTCGGGAGTAAAACCCTCTGGAAGGGCTCACTGAGTTGATCCGAACGCTGGGCGTACATCCGGTGAGCCTGCTGCTGCTGCCTCCTGAACACAAAGAATGATAAGCCTTAGGGCAAAGGGTGCTGCTGCTTCTTCATCCTGCTCAATCCATGTCCGGGAAGCAACAGGAGACGGTGGAAGCTCCCAATGTCCCCGGAAAAATTACCGTAATGGTATCTTCTTACGATAATGGTGCTCGTAAGACATGCAACAGCTTTCATGGCTCCACTTGCCGACCCCGTTTTTCCTTCCGGTATCTGACACACCGACGCCGATAAACAAACACAAACATGTCCACCCCCAGCCATCACTCGAGATGATGGAAGCGCCTAGAATGAACGAATTAGAATCGAAAAAAAGCAGATACCGAGCTGGCTGATTCCATCTTTTTTCATCAACCGAAATCCAGTCTTTGTCTATCGTTCGGGACATACATTCGGGTTTTGTTGGCGATGGTGGGTGTGTTGCATCCTGTTTGCGCTAACGGCGCGTTAGCTTTGCAGTTTCGGTTGCTCTTATCACGTGCGATAGGCTATTGCGCGTTCAATCAAATAGCACGCAGAACCTTCCACGCCTGAACTTAGTCTGAATGGGGGAAAATACAATTCGAGAATGGAAGGTGGTAGACGAATGATGTGAGGATTTTAGACGCAATAGTCTTCCGATTTCAATTTCCAAAAGGGATCCAAAACAAATGCGTACGAGGATTTTTGAAACACTCGTTCATACATTAAGGGAAGGATAAGTTGAGTGCAGAACAATGTGCTTTTTATGACACTGTAAGAAAATCTGCAAGTCGCTATTGAAATAATAAAACTTTATGTATCAAGTCATAAAGCTTAGATGGATGAGTTTTCATTAGCTGATAAAACTAAAAACTTTAGGGTTGTACCTCAATTTGAATCCGGAAGAACGAAAGATGAGATGATTTGTTGTATAAGCTCTTCAAATAATCTGGATAATAACCGAATATTGGTATATTATATCCATGCTTTAATGCTAGCTGCAGCATAATACTATAGATGCCCTATGCCCTATGCCATATAGATTTATCAACAATGGAAATGAATTATATTACACATATTCCAAAAATGGTTTGATCCAGCAAATATGGTAACGAAGTTTTGTAACTGTAAATACCTATAACACATTCCTTAGGATGTTTGGGAGCAGAGTTTGTTTTGTTGTTAAACCACAAAAGATCAACAACAGACTCACTATCATTCAAGGCGGTCATAGAGACCTGCATGCGGATCCTGGATTAAAAGTTAAATTGAAAAGGTGGCAAACGCACACTTGCTCATCCATTCAAGAGTTTTTGACACGTGTAAGAGATCCTTCAAAAGGAAGTCAACCCTTTGCAATGTAAAGCAAAAACAAGATGCTAACCGCATAAAGGTCTAAAGAGAGCGCTAATGTCTTTGAACGGGGTTAGGAACTTTCCGGCTTCATAAAGTAACTGAAATAAAGCAGGAAAACGTTTCAGAACATTAATATTTTGAATGTTTTTCTGTTTATAATTTACTTTAGCAATATTAAATCTGATGTTTTTTTTACCGTTTTAATAAAACAATACTAAGGCGTAAAAATTGAAAAAATACGCAAACCATTAAACGAATCTCAAATTAAGTTCATCCGTGAGTAGAGACGTCGTTAGTAAAATATGAGCTGCAAAAAGGTACGTATCCCAATCCACTTCATTTGTTTCTTCAAACAAAGAGAACCGCAGCGCCACCAAAGGCGCTGTGTTTAACCGCGTGCGGCAAAATTAAACCGGCGAAGTGAACTCATCTTCGAAAGACTCCTGGCATGGTAGGGAGCGGCCATTCTGTAAGCCGGCATCACCAATACAAGCGAAAAAGGAATTTAATAATAACAACACGCAACATGCGGACATTTGACGCTGCCTTGGAACTACAAAAGGGCGCGTTCAAAACAAACTAAGGAAGCAAACGAACGAAACCCAGCACGACACGGGGATGGACAAAGACGCTGGTGGTGCAACACGAAATCCACAGCACCACGCGATTATGCGCAACAAGCAGCAGCAATAGCGTCCCGGCAAGTACTGCCGTTGTTGAGTGCCTGCCGAAGATAAGGGTGTACCTCTGGGCTCGTTCCAGCGATTTTTTTTATTTGCACTACCGGGAAACGGCACTATACCCGGAACAGGAGAAGAGCAATCATGAGAGAAATCGTCATAGAGAGTGTGTCGATACTGCGGTGTGGAAACGGTCTGTTCGTGCCTCGATTGCCCGTCTAAGAACAACAGTATTCGTGGCAGGACACTCCGACACACGCATACATCTACACTGACGGATGGTGCCTTCTGCGCATGGTAGCTGATACGCAGTTTCTTTGTTTTCCCGTACGCCCGGATCTTGCAAGGCCGCAATCACTATCACTCCGGGTGAACCTCCCACACTGGGCCGCCCCATTGCCTCTCTTTCTCTTGCTTGGTATCTTTAATTTTATTTTCCTCGCTCGGTGCTGTACCGTCCCGATGAGTTAGCTTTTTCCTCTAGCGACAAAGGGAGGAAATTGAGAAAATTCCATTACCAGACAGTACCAGACAGAATACCTCGTCACCCTATGCCATCCGAATCCAGCAGCGAATCCTGCGGTGCAAACTAAGCACACCACCACTCCAACCGACGCTGTTTGTGCGCACTGAGTGGCACGGCCGGTGCCGGCGCTGAGTGTCTATGTGTGTGATTGGGCACGGACGGCCATAAAGCAGCGCCTGCGGGCAGTCGTTGGCGATGGATTTTATCGCACCAATCCATGAATGAAGGGAGCTAAGCAGCTCGAATCAAAGACCCATCGCTGCTGAATGCCCATTTCCTACCCCCTCGGGACAGTTGGAGCCACCTGTGGTTGTGGGCATGTGGCCGAACACTAATAATCCAGCACATTAGGCTTCCCACGGCGATGCTGGTCATAAATAATTGAACCAACAAAATGCTCACCATATTACGCAGCTCGATTTGACGATTTTCCACTATCGTGTTTCGGCATCCTTCGTACTGGAATGGGCGTGCGATGATGAAGCCGATAAATTTTGCCAGTACGCGCATCGTGGCGATTGTTTCCGGACGAACCTACGGAAAAGAGGGGGAGAAGAGAATACAACTCGCAATTAGTGGATAAAGTTTCTAGTATATCTAGCAGCGAATGGTTAGCTTAGTACTCTCCTACGCTTGATTTGGGATAAATATAGAAACTTAATATAGTTATAAAGTAATTAAAACTTCAGCTTCTAAACGATGGAGGCGCATGGTGTTTTATGGACTTGTAACGAGTTTACCGATAAACAACTATTGATGCTGTGTGCTCAAATGTTCGAAATGTTTTTCAATGTGTTTGTTTTGCAAGCTTTGCAGATTTTTGTGGATATACATTTTTACACAAATGTATGCAAAATATAGAATGTATGGTACCATCATTATAATGCGCCATAACAAATCTCGAGACTCACCCAGAGTTCACTGAACTTCTGGCCGGTGCCATGTTCCCCAAGAGAGGGAAACGGTGAAGCTGTAATCGGAGACAGCCGCATGGAACTCTATCATGACTGGTGGCAGCATGGAGTGCTGGTAAAATCCGGGCGTTCTATTTCCGCCTTTCCAGTGCGGGAGGTTCACAAAGTACGCGCTAACTACCGATGTCTCGACCGAGCTGAATTGGGTTGAGTGCGAGAACCAACAGGCGGATGGTTATCGATCGGTTTTTGATGCGACGTACTGATGTACAGACACACACTCACACATATATATTAATTCTACACATCGCTCGAGGGGCTGGCTTTCCATGATTTGATAATATTGCTCACCGTTTGTCAGCGAACCGGGCACTCTGCGCGTTGTACTGTGTGGTGTTGTACAGCTTGATTGCAAATAGCATGGCAATCTATAATGCTTACGAAGGCACAGATTTGCAGGATGAATGGATGAATTTAAACTAATTAAAAGTCCCATCCATCGTTCATTTAATTTGGTTTCTATGGCGGATGTTATTCGTCGCTGTTTCCTGCAAATCGTGTTGAAACGTTGAATGTTGTAAACGTTTGCATTCTTTTTCAAATACCATTCTTTGTTTGTGCTTCCCGAAACTCATTCAAATCATTCACATTCATACCCTTGTTTCCATCAGTTACTCGCATTTCATACCAACACACTGGTCCACAGGGTGATAACAAAGTTTTATCAATATTTACCAGAAACTCCCTCGCTTCACAGTGAGCACCGTCCGTAAGAGTCAAATCAGAGCTGTCGTTTGGAACAAACGAAGCAAAAAAAAATCTTTTCCTCTTTTCTGTTTACCGTATCGCTCGCCCTCATTCATGGCATTGCTGTTTCATTTTCACCTTTATGCTAGAAACATTCCCCCACCCGAGACACCTACCACATATTCCGATCGGGTCGTACTTTCTACACTGCATATGTTGAATATGTCGTACGTTGACCCGTTCATCTGTAGCAGCTCGTGGATGAGGACCGCTTTTAGTTGCTCAATGAACATCTGATGATTTTCGCTAGCCACAATGAAATCCCGAAAAAACATCTGACTCCCGGGGAAGAGATACTGAGTGGAAAAAATGCTTGGTCCCACCAGCCGCTGTCTTAGCTTTGAAAGCTTTGTCAGGTCGATGTTTGGTAGCGCCATTTGGAGCTCGCTGGCAGAGTTCTGGAGGAGAAAGAAAGAAAGTGCAAAGTACAATGTCAGCGTCAACTGTTGAAGGTGTCACTAGTCCATACTTACATCAAAGTTAAAAGATATGATCAGCTGAGCACTAAACAGTTTGGCCAAATGAGACATATTAATAGGATGGTATAAAACGTCCAGAATTGCTTGAACTTTTGAGCCGAGTTTCGTCTTAAATTCCCACGTTGGATTTAAATGTTCGGTTTCCCATACTCTGAAAGTGTAAAAATTTGAATTACATTTTTGGTATTCACGAATATCTGCAATCATTTTTGTAACTTTTAGAAATAAGGTTTTATATAGTTGTATGTTGAAATAGCATAAACAAACTTATTTTTATGAAATAAATGAAATGTAGTATACATTTTTAAAATTTTCTAACGATTTTGTTAAACGGCAGGTCAGGAGATATTCGATGTATACATATTTTCTGTTACCAATATTAATACTATTAAATCGACAAAGCTAAATAATAACTATATAGCTAAAGATGTTTGTTCATAGAACGATATCCTCAGCCAACGTGAAACACAAAGAACTGGCCCGACTTATTTTTATGTAAATAGATGAGATTTTAAATAGCGCTATTTAGGATTTATCTATCACTAACCTTAGTGCGGTGTAAAATAAATCGCGCTGCTTGTTGAATGCACTAAATTCCTTTGATGAAGGAAAGTGATCCTTCGTGTCGTTTTCTTGCTGGTAGAACACGTTGGTGATGCTATTGTTCAACAGCAGATCACCACCGCTGGAAGCCTGATTGATGAAAGGGTTCTCAAGTTTCATCTTTTGCGCCAGCATGTCTCGCAGGAAACCGTTCAACGTCGGATGCAGCACCTCCAGCTGCTCGTTCTCCACCACGACGCGCAGCGAGGTGCTATCGAGCAGTGCCAGCAGTGTCCGTTGGTGGTAAAGCACTTCGGTTGCAAAGTAGACACAGTTGTGTGGGCTACGTAGCACGCTACAAAGTTCCGCAGGCGTATTGTCAGCGGATGTGGTTTCTGGTTGCTTTTGTGGCACCGGAGCGATGTACCGTTCCGTGCTAACTAAGTTGATAAGATAGGCCAGCTCGTTCAACATATTTGGCATCAAGTTGAGATCCATAAGCAGCGCATAGATGGTTACCAGTCGATCGATGGTAGGTTTGTGAGTAACTTTATCGAATTCGATTATCAATGTCGCATTTAATTGCTTGGCAACTTCTTTCTCGTCATCTGCTTGCACGAGATCGCTAGCATTACTGGTGTCAAGCTCAGTGGCAGGAAAAACTGTGTCAACCTGATTAAAAGATGTATGCAGTGATTGTTTCGCTCGCACGTTTCTTTGCACCTGTGCCTTTTCTGCCTGGAGAAAATCGCTTCGAATCTCGTCCTTCAGACTGCGCAACATTCTCCGAGGATCGGGGCCAGCATCTTCGAGACTCTGGATCGATACGAGATTGTTTTCCGACCGGAATGATGACGAGTTAAAGTCATGGCGTCCCGACACTGTCCGACTGACGGTAGTTGGCGCGATGCGCCTTCTTTGATTCCCGGACTTCTTGCCACTACTGACACCAGGTACCGACCCGTCATGCGATTCGTTGAAGGACGTTGTGGAATTGATTGAAATGCGCTTCTTCACGCTGTGTCCACTGTCGTCATTGCCCGTTTGGTCCTTACTCGGAGTCACATTCAACTCCGGAAAGTCATCATTCTGAAACATGGGACTGTTTAGTGTGCTGGACGAATTTAGGCCACTGGGTTCATTATTACTGCCGCTGTTATTGTTCGTAAACGGTGAGCGACGATTACGATGAGGTTTTGTCGTGTGCATTACGATGTAGTCACCGAGGCAAGGCAAGCTTGTTTTCTTACGCCGGCCGATCGTACCACCACCATCGCTTAATCCGCTAGCTTCTTGACGTTGTGATCCGTTACCGGCCGTATTGGGTGACGAGACCTCCAGACTTCCGTTGCGTGATGATCCGTGCTGTGCCGTTGTCTTCCCACGGCTGCCGGCGATCGGGGTGCTGGTAAAGGACAGCAACATATTACCGGCCCCACTCCGTGAAACATTATTGCTTCGGGGAGGCGTCGCAAAAACAGTTTCATTGGTGTTTTTGCAGCGTGATAAGGTTTGATTTTCGTTATTGCTGGGCGTAGATTGTCCATCGGCTGCACCAAACTGTGGTGGGAATCGTTTCGGTGTGGAATAACCGGTTGCACTCCCTAGTTCACTATCTTCGGTAGCTAAATTCTCCGATGGCCGAAAAATGCCTGGTGATTTTGCATCTGACTCACACACACCCGATAGACCACCGTGATGGTCGAAGAGTTGCCGTGCTATCAAATTTACCGGTGTTCCGGTGGTGTCAAGTTCGCTGGCTCTATTTGTCGGATGACCTTCGGTAGTCGGTGTTGTAGCGCCTGGGATACTGGACATTGAGTAACAAGAGCCGTCATTGATTGACAGTTTCCGCTGCTGGGCGGACAAATTAGACTGGAGCACGTTACCGACCGATACCTTTCTCGGCGTGTCACATCTTGGTGGGGCTATTTTTGTTGAGCTGGAATGAGATGTTTCGCACAAAAGGGTCATGAATAAAGTATATTATATGTTAAAAAGAAAAACAGTTGTGAAAACCGATTAATCCCTCGGGACAAAGAATTAATATGCAATCATTAAACTGAAATCAATACATCTGATTTGAATTATTAAAATGAGAAATTATGATACTCTTAGTTAAACATGTGGTAGATGCGACAGCGACGTCGGGTTTCACACAGCAGGACCGGGGTTCAAGTCTCATCTGGGCCGTTCCCCCATAGTTAGGACTGACTATCCAACTATGCGGTAACAATAAGTGTAGTAAGCCAAAAATTGCAGGCATGACCTAAGAGGTCGTTAGGTCAAGAAAGAAGAAGAAGTTAAACATGTGATTTATAATAATAGCTGTTTTATTGATAGTTTCATCAATTTTCACACGAGAATCCGGACAATTTTTTAGAACATATGGCTAATACAAAACAAAAATATTTGTAGATGTTAAAAGTTATTCTATATCATGAGATACTTACAAGAATTTAAAAAAACTAGTCAACTAAAGCAATTTATGATCGAAGTATTTTTTGAATGCCTTTCACAGCAGGCCATATCGATTTTAATAAACGTAAAGTGGATTAAATTCTATATCTCTGCATAATTGAATAGAATGAAGAATGTGTGTGTGAAAACAATTGGTGTTTACTGATGTATGTAAAAATTCCAGTATCCTATTATACTATGTTGCTTTACATTCGCTTTTACATAAATAATTATGAAATAAAAGTCTTACCGCGCCTTTGTACGATCAGCCCAAAGGCAGTCTTGTAACAATTGAAGGAGAATTTGAATATCATTCGGTGCGCATCATAAAGTATGCTGATTAATGCGTCCATTCTCACGGCAAGCCGGCACATACAGCATACAACAACAAAGAATAAAATTTAAAGCAGAAACAAGAAACATAACGAACTCATTAAGATTAGGTCAAAGATAATGACATCAACCAACGCGCCAGGCCTATTGTGCAATTAAACTCAAAAGCGCTAGGCACTCGGCACTAGGCAAAGACTTCCGCAATCGATCAACGCGCCACACACATCATCGCCGTGTGTGTTGCCGGGCACAGGTGAAAAAGTTATTGCTGTTTTGCTGTGTGTCTGCGTGCCGGGGTGCGTATCTGTGCTGCTGTTCACTTCTTTCTATTTGTTCGAAGAAAACCGAAACGCTTCTTACACTTCTTCTTCTGTTAATCATGCAGCTTAAAATAGAAATGGTTCGCGCACCAGTGCGCTCAAGAAAGTTCAAGGTCGAGCAAAAAGCTCTTCAGCATATGACAGGGTGGCCCGCCCGTTCGCCTCCTGCCAACCATCATGGCCAACCAAACAAACTCCGTATTCGCTACTCTTTGTCAACTTCCGCAACTCCGCCCTCCCCAATGGTTCTCGTTTGGTCCGTCGATCGGGACACGCATTCCCATCGGCGCTGCCTTCATTATCGTTGTTCTTGCGCTCTTTCGTTCGCTGTAGCTTTTTCTCACACCGTCCGTCTCGCCGTTGTTTTGTCTTACCACTGACGTTGCGCCCAAGCTTTGCAAAACACATCGCAGAAGTCGATGAACGGCGGATGCAAAGAACGATGGCCCGCATTAAAACCAAGATCAGCTTTTTTGCTCCTCGTTATCGATTGATCGCAATGGCGTGTGTTCGTATGGTTTTGCTCTACATGATGGCACGACGAGACGGAATGCTTTCGCACCGTGAAGCCGGATATCAATTTAGCAAATGAAAACGAGCGTTTGAACCACGTGCAGAAGAACGCACTGTTTCTACTTTGTCCCAAGGAATTTATTTTGCAGAAAATGTAAAAAAAACGCAGCATTGGATAATTGTTGTATTCGGGTTGTATACTTCAAACATATCTTTGCAATAGTTATAGACAAGGGCAAGCATGAAAACATATTGCATTAAGACAATATGAATCAAATAAACAAAAGTGGTCGTAAAAAAATATCTTGAGTAAAAATAGGTGCCTCTTACATCGTCTTCGGTCCGTTTAACTGTATAGCATCTACATCGAAAAACAGCTAAAATGTTGATGTAGCAAACAACGATAGCAAAAGTGCGCAGACACAAAGGTTTAACGAGAAGTTTTCCAATGGACCAAGCGGGAAACCCCTCTCTCACGTGTATGCAGGGATGTAGAACAAAAGACTTTGCTGCGCGAACCGTGACCGCGACGAAACATTAGCAGCAGTTAAAAAGTCAACGTTCTGTTGAACGTTCTGTCGGCCGACGAGCCACCACGTAAAAGCCGGGTTAACGAATGATACTAAACAGCACCACAATTCGGTGGAATATGTAACGGGCAAAGGCTTAACCTTCGTTGGGAGAATGACCGCTCTCGATGCTGCTGATGCTGCCTTCCCTTCCTGCATCATGGTCAGGGTCACAACAAAAGGCTCGCGATGGAAGAGAGCCAACACTTGGAACTAGCGTCGTTGCACACACACACACACACACTCGTGTAGCGTGCCACGTTAGGCAATGTTGCAGGTACCACTGGAGCGTGTATCTTTCCATCTGCCTAACCGACAGCGACACACACGAGAGCGTGAATGTTGTGAGGGCTATTGACGGAGCCTCGCGATTCATTGTGAATTCTGCGCGATCAGTCAAGTTCAAGTTCGAGCCACTTCTGCACGAGCGAGACGACAGGTTGAGCGGATAGATAGAAACAGAGAACACACATAGAAGCTGCAGGGGCCAAAGAACTTTCCTTTTTATACGTGCTTATTGCCACCCCCTTCAATGGCACTGGATGCATTCTCAACGCGGGTGAGGGCACTCATGAATGAAAATGACTCATTTACATATTACGGCTCGTTTTTGATGACTTTTTTTAGGCATATTACATTGTGGCTGAATGCACGATAGATGCTACCTACTACACCGACCAAAGGTATTCAATGTTTCTCATTGTGGGTAAGTATACAACATTAAGACAAACTTTTTATTCGGACTATAGAATGTGATACTTACTCTTCAGTTTGCGCCCGGATGAAGCCGATGAAGAAACTGGCGAATGCCTCCAGACCGCGTTGATGATGAGCCTCGTGTTGCTATTTCATCCACACAAGAATCGACACCGTACAACATCCGATCACGATCAGCAAAACGAACCCCAAAACGAAAAGAAAGAAAGGAAATAGAACATTAGACACTATGTAAATGACCGACTGCAAAGAGCATGAAACATCGCTGTCTGAAGATCATAAGCACGACGTGCAATAGTTTCCCAGCACGTTTAGTTTGTGTGTGCGTGTATTTGATTTATAGCAAAATTTGCAGCCTCACCCTCGGTGGTGGCACGCTGTTGTACACGGTACCCCTGACGAGTTTATTGGCTTATGCCTCATTTCGATCACGATTACCTTCGGTCCAGCTTCGAATTCGCACGAATGGTACGCGCGTTCATTGACATACGGCTTAAGATCAAGATCAAACCATCAAGAGCCATCGCCGCGTCATCGCGATCGTCGTCAAACGACGAAGAGGGCAGCAGCTGGACTCGGTTGGGCTATATAAAATACACAAATGGTCAATCCAAACCCCGATCGAGAGGTGTTTGAGCAATAATTTAGCTACGTATTACTTTTCCACTGTTTTGCTCCCTCTATGTGTGTGTGTGTGCGCGCGCATGTGTATTGCCTGATGTTTGGCTTTCAACTTGAAATTTCATGGACTTCCCTTTCCTAGAACCGGGCCTCTGCAGCGCGATGGAATTCGCGGTTCGATTAAGTTCCATTGACCGAAAGCCGGTAACAAACCGGGTGACCTCCCTTTCTCAGGATGTTGGCGGTGGACGGATGATGGTCTTGCAAAAATTGCCTGTCGCGGAACTTGATCCTCGTTGACATATATGCGCGCAACCGGCGACGCACTTGTGGCCAGCCTTCGTTTTGCAATAGTATACGGTAGTTGTTTGCCAAATGTCCATACATGTGTCCTTGTATAGTAGAGTTGCAGGTTCCTTGACCAGACAGACAACTTATTTGCAGAAGGAAGTGACAGCTGCTGTTACCTTTGAAACAGTTTGTTCGATTTGTTAGGTAATCGTCAATCTTCACAAACTCATTCCGCATCATTAGACAAATAGTTTAAAATTTAGTTTTGAGCAAATGTTAAAGGTATCATTCTTACTTTTGCAAGAATTTTTATTAAACTAAATTTTCTTCAAATCCTGCCCGAAATTGGTTGGAAAGAGGTTTGGCAAACATGGCACCCTCTCGCATGACCAGCATGAAACTGAAAGCAAAACCACCTTACCACGCGTGCGTTAATAATATGATCATGATAATACCAAGGCAAGTGGAAGAGAGGCGTCTTGAATAGTAATAGGAGTGCTGCCGCATACTAAACATTTACATTCGATGGGGGCCTCCACCTCCTAATAATAGTTTTTTTTTTGCTAATGGCAAGCCTCCACAGCAACGCGTACCCCCCATCGTTTCCCAAAAAGAGGATATATGCGAAACTAGCACCACCTGAAAACGAAAGAACCTTGAACTGACATTAACCTCCAAAATTCATTCGAAGGAAGTCGAGCGCCTGTAGCACGGTGTGGCGGCATCTGCGTGCCCGGTTAAATGTGGTTTCCTGTCGGTGATATCCTGCCCAGCTACAAGCGTTTTAAAGATGAGCGATCGTAGAGCGTTCGCGAAGTATGGCAGACACTCCTATACCATGAAGCTGAGTGATAATTTGAGGCTTTGAACATATGATATTACGTGATAATGGTTCTCATGCCCTCTCGTACCCAATCTTCTAAGGACACTACACAGTCAAATTGTAGTTGATTTTGCAATTAATCAAACTCAACGATCGGCGGTCCTACGGCAAAGCTCACGAGTCTTCACCACTACCGCATGGTAATAGGTAGACCCTTCTTGTGAACGTATAGTGGACGCTAGTTCGATGGCCCCTATTAGATTCGCGGAACGGAAATCCGTGACTCACCTCTACCACCTGCTGGCGGCTACCGCAGTATTCATTCTGTTCATCGCACAACTTCTCTCGCACCGTCCCTACGCATTCTTCCAATTCGTACGTGCGGTGATCGTTTTGTTCAGACAACTTCCGCTCACCAAACACACATACCTCCACACAAACACAAACACCAGGACACACTAGAGAGCATGCCTTGTCTCGCGTTTAGTTCCCATCCATGTTAATCCATGCGCGGCTTAGAAGGTACTTGTCCGTTTTCGCCTCTCCGCGTTCTGTCCGATGTGTGTACGATTTTTGTTGCTCTTGGTTACAACGTTGTCTCTTCGGAACGTTCCACAGTTCAATGCCCTTCCCCTTGGGTGCCCTAGCGAATGATGAACTGGCGAATCTTGGCAAAAGTGCTTCGAGAACACAGCACGCTGAAGAAGATCATCTTAATGGCGGCACTCTACCAAGGTCTTAATGGCGGCACTCTACTTACGTTTCGTTTACGCTACAATCTGTTTCGCGTCCCCATGCTCCCATATAGTTTACTATGCTTGGTGCCTTTCGTTCGGCCAGAAAGCATCCATCCCCTTTCAGCGTACAGGTCCGGCCGCATAGCGCATGACGTACGTGGTGGATCAAATGCTTAGCAGGTAACAAAGGGAATTTAATTACTTTCGCTAGTTCGCAGAAGCAGGCGCACAAACTCGATGGATTCTCGCTACTGATCATGTTACGTCTGGCAGTTTTTCGCGCTTTCGGTGGACTGGGTGTGAATTATTTGTTTTACTTTGCTTAATTGTAGTACCGTATGAGTGAGTTTTGACTTTATAATCACGTCTCACCTTAGGTCGGAAAAAAAATGAGACCAACCGACCAAGTAAAAGATCTGTAACACGTGTACGATAAATAAAGAAATTACGATAAGTAAACATCAGTATTGATACGACGAGCAATGTAGCACATGTTAATGTTTCATGTAACTAATTACACGATCCAGAGCACATTAAACGCTTCAAAAAAAAAAGAGCTTCATACGGATGTGAGCAACATTACGTAGCTATTCCTGTGTTTTTAAAACATACACTAGTAAACGAGCAAACCGCTCACAACTCCCCGAACGGTGCATGTAAAATCGCAACGAAAATGGTTTCTTATCGCTGGCCGGGCTGCACCATGGACAGATACACAACAATTGCACCCACGGTACTTGCTTAGTTAACGAAAACACTGGCCACTGCTGCGTGTCCATTGGCAAGCGACAAACGACACGGTACTGTATCACCTTCGTTGCCGCTCAGTACGGCGGTCATGTTTAAAAATGCTCTTGTAAGGGAACAAAACACGAAACCAGCGGTCAGTAAGGTACGTTTTGCGAGGCGGTCATGGCTGGTGGGGGGGGGGGGAATAATTTCACAATGCTACATGCTCGCAAACTTCGACAACTTCTTTCGGTAGCGAAAACCCAACTTAAGAATGCATAAAAAACATAAATCAAAACCAGGCAATCTATTAAGCCTATACCGAAATTACGATCGACCGGCACAACTGCGGTTGCCCTAGATATTTATTAATGTTTTTTTTTTATTTCCTCGTTCTTGTTCTTGTTATATGGAGGAAAACCCAGATAATGGAATAAGCCGGTCGTAACCCGTTGTGGACAGTAAATGTTACGCTTTGTGAATGAATACTATACAGATATTAGTGTTGGATTTTGAGATATTGAGATAGATTAACGTATCCAACTTTATTCATATTGTTTGATTGTGCTTTAAATTTTTTGTTTTGTTTTGCTAAAAGTGGCTTAACCAATAATGCAAATTTATCAAACGCAGAGTCGTAGCTTCAGTTGTTCACATTGCACACACGTCCAATCGAAAAGGGCGCTGCCAAAATCCAACTAGCACCACTTCCGCCGTGCGAATTCGGCTTGGCTTCTGCATCATGACGCGTTCGTTCCACGTACTTCAAGGTCCGTAGCCTTTTTGGAAAGCAACCGTTCCGAGGCGAAAAGGGAACGTGTTCCGAAAAATTAATACCACACAAAGTACGAATTAACGGCACGATCATCACGTGCCGTCCCGTCCGCCACCGAGAAAACCAATCGATCGAACACAGCGCCACAGTTCGAAACCTTCGGTTCGATCACTATTGTGTGCCGTATGTGTGCGCGTGTATATGTATGCGCTCAGTGGGCCACACACTTTTCGACCCGATTAGCTTGGAGCGCCTGCCACACTAGTAGTATCGGAAAAGCGTTTCAATGACCAACGGCCTAGCGCGCGCGGCAGTCACTCCTTTTTTCCAGCTCACCAACCTTCGTTTTGGCTCGCTTCGTCTTCAGAAACCGGTAATCCATTTCGGTGCAAATTTCGTAATGCAAGCGTAATCAGCCAACCAACACGGCCACCGTATAACCACCCACAATCGGTCGCACACATATGCACGTACAGACACACACGCGGACATGGGTTGTGTGCTACACATATACGCAACACATACCGCCAGCATTAGCAGGCGGCAGTAACAACCAAAACAATCACACAGTATTTTGTTTTACCATTGATTTCTATGTTCGATTGCAGTTACCACCCATTCTGTGGCAGTGTGTTGTTCTCCCTTTCGCTTTCCTACACACTAGTGACGTTAAAAACAATACACCGCAGGTAATAAGGTAAGCACAACATGTTGATGAATATCGGTGGTTGGTCAGCATTTCTGTAATTCCGGTTCGATACAAAATAATGAGCGTTAGTGCGTTAAGAAGGCCAACCGTAATCCATCGTTGTTTTGTTTGTGAATTATGGTCAAAGTTATGATCGTTATGAATATTTGTAGTATTGTTTCAATACGTTTATATTTTTTCCCTTTTTTAATGTCGTTAAATTGCGCGCGAGGCTGCTGGCTGCCAACCGGTCATACATTTTTCCAACTTCTCTGCCTCAACAGCTTGAGGTAACTTCTCCACTAAACATACCTGTCGCGACAGACAAAGCTGGGACAGGTATAGCGCCTTTATAGTCTCAGTACTCACCAAGACATGAACTCTGTCCAAAAATCAGAAAGATATTTGATTCCGAATGTGTGGAAGGACAATGCAGGAACCGATAGAATAACGAGCTCTATGAGCTGTAGAGTGATATCTCTACTATACATCGAAGCAAACTCGCCAGACTCTGGTGGGTTGATCATGTCATGCGAACAGCGCCAGACGACCCAGCTCGTAAAGTCCTTTTAGACCGTTCATATGGGCAGAGAAGGCATGGTAGGCCCAAATTGAGATGGATGGACGGCGTTGATGCGTCCAGAGAGGCCGGGAAAAAGGATTGGCAGACGACGACGCTAAACCGTGAGCGGTTTCGAGGATTTTCGCAGTAGACCAAGACCGTCGTAGCACCTGAAAAGTTAGCCTTTGCCTATTACTGCAATGAGATCGAAGGATTTTTATTGCCATTTGTGGCATTCAATAAATTTCGCAGTCCTGTGTACATGGGAATGGGCCATTGGATACTCTTCAACAAGCCCTAGACTACACGTGATGTGCTAACAGAAGAAAAAACTGCCACACGCCACACGTAAAGGACTTTGATTAATGTAGCTCGAGTAACTAGGCTATTAGATTAGAGAATAGGAAAACGCCAAAGAAATTTTTGAGCATAGGGTAACGCAATACGTAGACACTTTTATTAAATGATTTGTAAAACAGCGGCTCTGCACACCAGGAATAGATACTTACAATGTTTACCAGTGTTACTCCGTTTCGGATCGAGGCAAAGTTGAATACGAACACAAACGTCTTGACCAACGATGAAAAGCGTTATTTTTACATCCTGTGCAATCAGTGATCTAGGATTATCGCCAGACTGTACCCGAGATTGGTCAGGTGGTTAATGAAGCGGACGCGGAGTTTCAGTGGAAAGCAAATGAAGTGAGCATGCATGCGAGAGGAAATCGATTCATTTTTGTACTGAAACTATTATTATCTACTAACTGAATGGAATGAAAGGGTTATCCTTTTATCTCGGGTACAGTCTGGAGATAATGCTAGGTCACTGATTGCACAGGATGTAAAAATAACGCTTTTCATCGTTGGTCAAGACGTTTGTGTTCGTATTCAACTTTGCCTCGATCCATTGGTGCCGAATCGCCTCCAGTTCCTTTCTTCTTGCATTTAATACTTTCCTCACTACACTCAGTACAAGCTTTACGGCACTGTCTTTTTTTTGTTGAGAAATTGTTTAAACATAACAATAATAATGATAATAATAATACGTCGGAGTGAATCAAAATTAAATAAGTGCAATTTTTACCGTTTCTCGTTTAATGCAAGTACGGATTAGATTTGCTACTCGAGATTTGCGCATGTTTTTTTTCCACCGCATAATTCTTCAGTTGCTACTTGCTATTTTAGAACTACCTGTTCAACAAAACGAAATGTTATTCCTTTTCTTAAAAAAAAAACAATAAAAAAGAACATGACTAGCACATATAAAATATGGATCGTTTTTAAAGAGTGATCTTCAGACTGATCGGGTGGTTTGCTACAGCGGCTAACGCAGTAGTAACTAGCATCGTAAATATTATAACCTTTACACCATTTGGTTCCCCATCACACCCTTTATTTTTCTTTAAATTAGTCGTAATAGTAATCGAAAATCTGGAACGATAAGGTACGATTCCTCGCTTCGTTGACAAACACAATGATGTGGTAAAGTAAAAGAACTGCATTGATTAAACAGCTTAAATATTGAACGGTAGAAAACAATACTTTTGCTTATCAAGAATGTAAGAGTAGATAGTAAAACGTATCTTATAAAGGTATTTCAATAATCAGTCACAAATAGTAATAGAAGCCTTGTGTTATCCATCGTGTTGAAACAGAACGACCGACTAGGGAACGTCTGGTCGGGGGTTCAATCTTAACTAATCTTACGAACGAGTAAAGAACAATTGGAAAGAAATTCATCGGATGATCAAGCGCCCGGCGAAGTGTTAGAGCTTCGGCAGGCATGAGCACCCAGACAAACTCCTCACTGTACACACTAACACACATTTTAACCTATGCCATTTTATACTGTCAGCTGTCAAAGGAAGAGAGGATACTTAACTTCATTCATGCTGTTATCCTTCCGCAGAAAGCATTCCCAACACTGCGTTCTGGATGAAACGATGTTCGCTTACCGCAGCTAACTTGCTTTTCGTTTTAACAATGCTCAAAAGACGGATTCACACATTAAAGATAGTACACACTACATTGTGGTTATAAACACCAGCTAATAATTCGTTTCTCTTCCGCACGCTATCTTCTTCCGACTAAACCAATCGCGCTTTGTTGCGAATGTTTCTCGGATTATCATTTCTTTGCAATTCATTATGTGGCCATTTTCGGTTTTCTGTTTTTTTTTGGTTTTTCAGTACACAACCATTCGTCTTATTATGATTTCATTCTGCGTTAGTTTTGGTTTCTTTCCAGTACCATACATGAGAAAGAGAGAGAGAGAGGAGCAGTCTAGCTAAGGACGATTGAAACCATTTCCGTACCAATATGTCTCACTGTTGAGTGGGCAAAACATTGCGTTGTGAACTAACGAAATCTATTCCGTTGTTTGGTGCTAACTGTTGTTGTTAAACAAAACCAAACAAGTTGGATATAATGTTCTAGTCATAATCAAACGAAAAGTAACATTGTTCAGACCGAATTGATCTTTCATTTAAGAAGTGCTTGCAGGGTGTCAGATAAAAACAGACAATATTTGGGGAAATTTTTCAACAAGATTTTACAGGATCAGGAACAAATTATGTTTTAGTGTTTGTAGATGAAAAACAAGAAAAGCTCGACCGGATTGAAAGATTATCAAACGTAACGCATTAAAAAAATAGGCTTAAAATCGAAATTCAATTCACTGGAAGGTGTATGCTCAT
>KZ063962.1:0-24662 GCA_002091835.1 Anopheles maculatus | reverse complement strand
AGATACTGGAATCATGTTTGACGCGGTACGAGCTGTTCAGGAGATAAGATTCCAGCCATTGTAGGATGCGAGGAGAAAAGCCAAGTTTGAGGAATTTAGCGAGAAGTAGGGAGAGAGGGAGTCTGTCGAACGCAGCTTTGAAGTCTGTGTAGACTGCGTCGACTTGCTGACGTTTATCGAGGTGGGAGATCACCGTGGAGACAAAGTGCATGAGGTTGGTAGAGGTGGAACGGCCCGGCATGAATCCATGCTGCTGTCGGCTAATGTAGGATTTCGTGGAGAACAGCAAGGATGGACGGATCACCGATTCGAACACTTTGCTACTGGCACAAAGCAGCGCAATGCCTCGGTAATTTGAGATCAGGGAGCGGCTACCTTTCTTGAAAACAGGAAACAGCCAGGCTGATTTCCAGAGGGAGGGAAAGACGCGGGAGTTGAGCGACATTTCAAACAGCAATGTGAGAGGAGTGGCTAGGGAGGATTTGCAGCGGGAGAGCACGAAGGCAGGGATGCCATCGGGGCCGGAAGAGAGGGAAGGTTTTAGGTCGTTTAGGGCGCGGGTGACCAGCTCGGCGTTAATAGGAAAGGAGTCTACATTGATGACGTTGCGGGGGGTGGTGGCAAGGGCGGAGGATAAATGGGTCGGGATGGTTGGGGGGTCAGCGAAGGCATTAGAGAAGTGTCTGGCGAAGAGTGTGCAGATGTCTTGTGGAGTATTTGCGGTGAGGGAGTCTAGGGACATTTGGCTTGGTCTTGGGCCACTGCTCCTGCGTGAGTTAATAAAACTCCAGAAGGAGCGTGGGTCGGATTGGAAGCGGAACTGGATACGTGAGATATAGGATTTATATCGTGTCCTGTTATACAAACGGTAGGCCGCGGCAGAGTATTTGAAGAGGCACTTATTGAATGACGAACGACAGCGTCTGTAGGCTCGGAGGTATCGGTTCCTGTCTCTGCGCAGTGACCGCAGTGTGCGATCAGACCACGGAGGGGAAGGGGGAGGCCGGAGTGGAGGGGTACAGGATTGGAGAGCGGAGAGAATTGTTGAGTTGTAGAATAATACAGCGTCGTCGATGGAGGGGAAATTGGCCAGGATGGACCAATCTACGACAGCGAGAATCTCGTTAACCCGCTGGTAGTCGGTTTTCCGGAAGTTTAGACGGGCAGGCAATGAGTTGTTCCGGGTGTGAGGACGACCGGGAGCGGGGCGGTCAGGAAACCTGATGGCGGCTTCGATCGGGGTATGATGGGCATCACAGGCGGTCAGGGGGACCGGAGAGGGGTGTATGGTACAGGTGGCAGCAGTAATGGGGTTTGATAGAACCAAATCCAGCAGGCGGCCTCTAGCGTTAGTCACGCTGCTAATTTGGTGTAGGTCCAGGAGCCGTAGAAGATCGATGAAGTTGGATGAAGATGGAGAGGACGAGGAGGGCTCGAGTACAGGCAGGCTGAGCTGGGTTGCAGGAGACCAGGTAATTGAAGGTTGATTGAAGTCACCGAAGAGAAGAAGATGGTCATCCTGTGACATCCGATCAGATATATCGGTCACGCACTCAGCAAGGGACTCGAGAGTATCGCGATCAGCACTCAGGTAGGGCGGGATATAAACAGCACCAATGAATAAGCGTGTGTGGGTAAGACGCACACAGGCCCAGACGATTTCGAGTATTGGATGAGAGCAGTTTAGTTCACTCGATTGCAGGCGAGAAGAGCAGGCGATGAGCACCCCTCCTCCTCTGTTGCGAGTACTATTTGTGGTGTTGCGGTCGCAACGATAAACATTGTAGTCTGCACATGCCAGGATCAGGTTGGATGGGAGGTCGGGGTGAAGCCAAGTTTCGGTCAAGAGGATGATATCAAAGTCGGACTCAGAAGCAGCAAGGCGAAATTCATTGCATTTGGAATTCAGACCACGGACGTTTTGGTAGTAGCAGTGTAATTGAGACGTAACATTGGCAAGGCGAAGCTATTGAAGTTGTTGAGTCGATGGTGGTGGTGTCACGGGGGTCATGTCGTTTGTAGAATTCGTTAGATGATTGGCAGCGGTGATATTTGATAGTGCGGGAGTAATGATGTTGTTGTCAGGGATCGGTGCGGTTGTAGTAGTAGGTGCACGGTGTTCGGTCGAAACTGTCAGCGCCGCGTTCGGGATACTACGACGATCGATGAACTCCTTGAAAACTGTCCCGATCGGCCATGAAGAGCGAGACAGGTCATCGCTCTGCCATTTAAAGACGGTCGCTAAAAGCTATCAAATGAATGTCCCCAAATGACATTTAAACGGTTAAAAACTGGCAATTTTTTGTTGTGGTCCAAGGTCTATTGAATATACAGGTCTCGTAATTGAGGGTTTTGACAGTTTTTGGAATATCAATGAAACATAAAATGTCAGATGGGAGTCCGTGTAATAATATCGCCATGTAATAACTTAAAACGCAGAAGTTGGTGGTTGCACGAGAAGAGATCCTTTTATTCTTAATCCTGTATTTATATAGGACACTCACGGGTGTCACTCACAAGTTCGTTTTCCAATCGTTTTCTATTCGGCTCCTAAGCCGCGTTTTTACCGCACACCGTTACATCCGAAGCGTATACACGATGCTATGTTATTGTATGCGTGTGTTGATTGTTTTGAAAAGTTGATAATTCAGTTGATAGACATTTTGCATTCATTTATGGTTAATCTTCCTTTACATAATATCAAATCATTCCCTCGGTGGGTTTAACGATACACAGACTGAGCGGTCGTGGGTGACCCCGTGTTCGAAAGGGGGCCCGAAATCACAAGGATCTCCTCCCGCTCCTCGGTCAACAGTTTGTGTGGCTTTATATAGAAGTCATAGTTTTGTCTTTATATGAAACAAACTACTTTGGTAAAATGTATTCATCATTCAGCAAGCAACAACCGGCATTCAATCAACAGTAATAGCATCTTAACTCGGTTCTTATCAGACATAAATGCAATTCTGATGTACAAGGATGCTCTTTTGCTTTGCTGCTTCATCTCCAGCGGCCGTAGGCTCCAGCGTATGAGAAGGATTCACGCTTTTCCGGATTCACGTTATGTCCGGAAGATGTACTATTTGCGTGGTCTGCTCCGCTTCGTTTGTTCTGGTTGATATTGAAGCTTGTTTAGTTTTTCTACGAATTTGTTTTTATAATTCCATCAGTTAAAGCTGTGAGTAAATAACATATTAGCGGTATGTATTGCAAACGATCTACATCATATTAGGGAAAGTGAAGAATACTGATAGGATCATATGATCATGTGTACTGTAAATAACGTCCTTTTAAGGATGCAACCAATGATTCTTTGCTTTGCCATTCTTTGGAATACGGTATCGTATGCATAAGTTTTTTTTTAACGGGGAGAGCACCTTCAAAAGGCGAACAACCAAGCGAGGTAGTTGCAATCCACCGCTGCCCGTTGAACAGTGTGGGATTCATCAAACGTAAATATCTTGAAAAAGGAATCAACATTCGATGCGACTCCACTAAACCACTCCTAACCCTGCTATTTTTCCGTTGCGCAATGAGAAGCGTAGTCCTTCAAGTGGTTTAGTTGCCTTGTATTATGCCGTCGATTTGATGTTGTTTTTGCTGTTACTGCTGTTCCGATCGATGTTCTTCTATTTCTGGCGGTGGTTTTCTGCATGTGTTATGCCATTGCTTTTCCATTCCTTAGCTTCAAAGAGCTCGTAGATTAGTTGATCATCATCTCATTTTTTTTGCTTGTTTTGGATCTTGTTGCTGTCTTCTTCGCTTACGATTGATTTCGTCACTAGATTTCATATTTAGGTATCGCATCCGAACTATTACCCGTTGTTTTGCGAAAGATTTAATCAATTTCAAAGGAAGATCTACCTGCCTATTTATATTTACCGTAAGTCTTCTTACCGGGTTTTTCCGGTTTTTTTTTATGAGACTGCCATTTGGATTTAATTTTTGGAATATTTTTTCCATTTTACGACCAATGTTGAGAAAATTAATTGATGGCTTGAACAATCCTCCAAGCGATGAATGGTCCACAAATGTTGGTGGCTGGCAATAGCTATGCTAGTTTATGTTTTTGTAAGTTTGTAATCTCAGATCTAAATGTGAATATTTATCTTTGTATTTTTTAGCCAGATAACCCATTATGTACTGCAAGCCATCTTCTTCTTGTTCACTCAAAAGTATAAATGTGCTACTTACATCGCTCGCTGAATCACTTTTTTCTTTGGCTATGATCCCATTTACTTCTTCCATGATTTGTATATCTGGTAAATTTGGCGTTATTTCTGCTCTTGCAAATATTGTTGCTGCTATGAAATCCTCGTGTTGTTCATATTCATGCACGTTTGGTGTAGGTTCTTCTAAACAGGCTTCCGCCGATGTAAGGTATTCATCCGGTGTAACTTTGTTTCGCTGTTCGGCATCGGTCTGGTTATGCAGAATAGTAGGTGATTTACCAAGAATAATTACTCTTAGGCGATAAATGAAACTTAATGGTGAAGGATGGTCGTCTACACCTCCTTTTTGCCTTTATATTGTAAAAAAAAACATAAAGAAACTTTATATTGTGCTTCTGTCGCATGTCCTCGTATAGAAGTTTAAGGGAGGTTATTTGCATAAGAATGGATTTTTGAAATGTCTACAAAGATGATTTTCCGATAACTATAGAATTCTGTATGAGATCGAACATATCGATAAGTGCCTTTTGTTTCATTCTCATTTCCATTCCATTTTTTATAATCTTCTTTAGCATTTGGAGTGAATGAATTTGACACGCTGACCACAAATCTACTTTTTCTATAAAATTTTCTAACTCTTGTGATGTTTCGCTATGGTCATATCTTCTTAAAGCTATCGCCACAGTTCGAGAAAGAAGCTGAGCTGCTTTTCGAACGTTTTGCTTTTCCTGGCTCGACATAATAAGGTGTGCTTCATTGATTTTAAAAGTAGGTGTTATCTCCGTTGTTATTCTATCATTTATTTGGTCGCAAAGTGGTGTGGCTGTTATTGTTTTATCTTTGTATTTGAATCCAGGTTCTAAACGCCAATCTAGTTAATTTTAAGAGATGAGGCACATCAGGAACTACATACTCGGGTTTTTTGTAATCGGGTGGAGAAAAAATGGCCTTTTAAAATCACCTGCTCCTAATTCTTTCCAACAACTTGTGTTTGCAGGACAATTGTCGCTTACTATAGCCACCACGTTAATACTCTTCTCACTTAATTTTTGTACAATTTCTACAATCAGCGCCTTTGTCATACTTTGATTGAACCCAACGTAAATTGACTGTTTCTAATATTTGAAAATTCCCCGGGCCATTACTACTTGTGCATAATTATACGGCCCTAATATTTTGTCTGCTGCAGGATCGTATTCCAATAAATTATCAACTTTCATCACATCGAAGCTAATGACGCATTCTCGATCACGTTGGGTGAAATTTTGTTAAACTATTTCTATTAAATTAAACACGTCTTCCAAAATGCCATTATTCAGATCAATTTTCTGTGCATACTTTTCTAATGTTGAAATTGACGGCAACGGGTCTTTAGCAATATATTTGTATGAACGCTTACCGAAATATCTTAGTGTGAATGCTTTACTAATCTCAAATTTTGTCCATCAAACACGTTGCTTTGTTTTCAATACCAGATCAATTTGGTTACTGCTTAAAGTATTTGAAAGTAATTCTTTTATTTTGGGTGCTATTTCGTTTGATGGTATACTATACTGTTTATGTTTTTGTAAATCTGTAACTAACGCTGAATTTTGTTTTTGTAGCTATGATTTGTTCTTGAAAACTGTGTCTATTCGCGATTTAAGAATTTCATTTGCTTCTTTTAATTTCTTGGAATCGACAAATTTTTGTTTTAAAAACTTTACTTGTACTTCGAGTTCTTTAACCGTGGCATCTTTCTCTTCGCAAATGAGACAACTTTCTTTGTTTTTACATTTTGTGTACTTATTATTAGGGATTTTGCAACTATTGTTATTAGTCTCTGTTTCATTGATTAGATTCTCATCATGCAAATTACTAAACTGATGTTGTTGTTGCTACTGTGTCGGATTCTGTTCTCTATTCTTTAACTTTCTCTATTTTTTTCTTTCCTATGCATTGTGAAATTGAAGGAATAGCTAAAATAAGTACAATGGATCCTGAAACTGCAGCAGCCCTTATATTTTTAACTACTATATTTTTTTTTGTTAAAATGTTCAAAAGCTGTTTTCCTATCCTGTTCTGCATAATCACTATGCCTGCGTAATGCAAGAAACTGGACAGTTCTGACGCTTTCCAAAAATTCAAATATTTTAGGGATCGAAATTTCCTATGGATTCTTCCCATCCTAACAGGAGCTTAAGCATTATACCTAAATCTATATGATGCAGTTTATCGCCTATAATTAGTTTTGTTATCATGTTAAAGTTATGTAAATCTATAAGCGGTGTTTCAGCCCTGCGATGACCAAAGGCACCGCATTGTTCATTACGAAATTCTTCATATGTTCTTGGTCCCGCTGTTACATCTTCAAATATGACCTTCTTTGGTTGTTTCAATGAAACACCCACGCATTTGCATTTGATGCTTCCATGCACACCGTTATAGTAACAGACCTCTTTAAAATAAGATACCATTATAGCTTACATTATACATTATAGCTTATAGGGCGGCCCGGTGGTGATGCGACAGCGGCGCCGGTCTTCACACGGCAGGACCGGGGTTCAAGTCTCATCTGGGCCGTTCCCCCATAGTGAGGATTGACTAACCAACTATGCGGTATCAATTAGTCTAGTAAGCCAGAAATGGCAGGCATGACCTTAAGAGGTCGTTAGGCCAAGAAAGAAGAAGAAGATAGCTTACATAAATTGATGGATGTTATGTTTTTACTTACGTTTAATTAACGCTCTGTCACTAATGGCCGTAGGAAAACCTCAATATCAGTTGGTTTAGATGTTCCACAGAATATACCAACAACCATAACTGGAACATTAGGTATGTCGTGTAATTGCATCAAAATAGGCCACATTTGTATAGGACTACGGTTGCATAGAGCAGTTGCACGCGATGCTTCAGGCGGAAATTTGGAAATTGTGGGTGAATTTCGGAATGCCGTCTACAGATAGGTTCTGCTAAAATGCTTCCACGGCTGGGATGATGTCACTGAAATGTATGAAATATTTGGTGAGTTGCTCATACTTTTATCAAGGGAAGGAATTAATTAATATTAGCTTACCGATAGTAGTGTAGCAAACAGGATTCAACATCCTGGTACCACATTCTTCCTCCATTTGGTATGGCTCGCCCACTCGTATTGGGGCTCTTAACAAAGTCCTCATGTCTCGTGGAAGAGATTGAAAAGCACAAAGAGAAGACGCATTACGCAATATTGATAGTAAGCTGTTGCCTGCACTACAAGAAATTTTGTTACGATTCAACCAAGTTAGCAAAGAATCTCGTAGTATGGACGTTTCAGGCTCAAACTCCAAAAAATTCTCGTTAAGCACCTCCCCTTCTTCCTCGTTGATGATGGATTCATTATCGGTGATGCGTTCTTCTTCATCAAAGCAGTCGTACAGTTCTCCACTTTCAGAGATTACCGGTTCATCATCATTCACGAAAATGCCTACAATTATATAGAATCAAAACATTCAAGATCGATTGATTTTCCAATACCTAAATACTCTAATATTCTTACTTCCGGATGGTCCTGCGTCGCTATTGATTTGATTGGCGTTTTCGTTCGATACCCATTCACGCTCAAAATTTTCTTCCAATTGCGCCCGTCTTTTGTACAGCAAGCCAGTTTGCTTTAATTTTTTCGGAAACATCTTTTCAGCGTGTCCAACACGTACAGACACACACAATTTACCGAGTTTTACTGCACAAAATTGGCTCACGACAACGTTTTTAACGGATTTCGATAAACTATGGAAATCTGGTATCGCTCACTACAGTGAGGTCAATTTGCCGTTTCAATATTTGGACTCACTGTGGCGAGAGTGAAGGAGTAGAGAACATTCTAAAGCGAGCCTTCTTGCTCACCATACAAAAGACAACGAATGTCATCCTCTCAACACAGTGATGGTAAACAAATCGCATTCTCACCATGCAATCGGCTATCAATAACAGTGTCTCAGTATGGAAACCTGAGGCTGTCAGCCAGCTCGCCATACAAAAATGTTGTCAAAATGTCATTTGGGAAAGTTCACTGTGAATTCGTGAGGGTATGGTCAAACGGAGTTGCTGGCGAAATGTATGGAATTTGACAGCTTGAAAAGTTGCTAGCCACTTTGTTGCTGTCAAATTCCATACATTTCGCCAGCAACTCCATTTGACCATAACCTGAGCGAGCACTTCTTCTTCTTCTTTTTACTTTTTTCGAGTGGGGCACTACCTTCTATGATTGAGCATTATAATGCTGCACCATATTCAAAGATTCATCACTCTTTTCAGGCTTTCGACTTCTTGAGTCATTTACCTATTTTTTCTTACTTTCTTGTTTTAAATCTCCATTCTTGTTTCTCTTATAAATCTGGCAATCGCATCTATTGTATGTCCCTCTTTATTTTTCCACTTTTCTTTTAAATATTTTTCCTTTTCGATCCCATGTCTCTTTCTCTCTTCACTATATTTTATTGCTTTTATGTTGGAGGAAGGGTACGCGACACAATACGAGACTACTTTTACAATACGTTACAATACGTTTATTAGCCTAAGTCACACGCGTAAAAATACAGTTAACAAAAGCAAAGGCTCGCAAGCACGCACACCGTAGGCCCTGTCTCGGCAGCAGCTGATCGTGGAGTGCCCGGTACGGAGCACGATCCTCCAGACGCCCGAACCCGAAGGATGCCGAGTGCTACGTCGTTACCTGTCACTCAGAGTAACGGCGTTACGGTCCGGGCTCCTGCTTAGCCGAGTATCCACTCATAACACCTCCCCCTTTTAAGTCAGCCGATACGCGCTGAACCTACGTGGCAGTCTTCTAGTCCTAGAAGACCGTCGTGGTAGCTGTGTCCGCCGGTTGTTGTTGCTGTCGCTGAACGAAGCCCTTTGCTGTACCTCCGGTGGTGTAGCTGCTGCTGGCGATGATGCCGATGCTCGCTGAACTCCTGTCAGCATCGATGCTACTGAAGATGAGGCTGGCTCCATTGGCAAGAAAACGGGCGGTGACACGGACGATGACTGCTGACGGGGCGTCAAACTCATCTTATCTAAAAGTAAACTAAGGGGAAGCTGATGCTGATCGTGCTCGCTCCGCTCCGACGAGTTTGCGGCACGACGGCGGAGCTGATTCACGTGCCGTCGAAGTCTTCGCTGATCGTGGGCAACCACCTCGTAAATGACGTTGCCTATTCTGCGAACGATTTTCCCCGCAATCCAACTCCAAGAGTTTGCCCGATATATTTTCGCGTACACTGGATCACCCGGCTGCCACTCACTAAACTCATCCTTCGCTGCAGACTCTGATGTTGCTGGAGGACGCAATAGATGATGGACAGTTTTGGTGGTTCTTCCAAACATCATCTCGGCTGGTGTGCGATGGTCCAAAGCAGGATTTGGTGTCGAGCGATACGTCTGAAGAAATACATCCAGAGCCTCTTCAAGGGATGCGTTTCTCGCCCGTATTTTCTTCAACGATCGCTTGAAGGTGTCGACGAATCGCTCGGCCTGGCCGTTCGACTGTGGATGAAAAGGCGGTGTCCGGATATGTTCGATGCCGTTACAGTCGCAGAATTCCTTGAAGACCTCACTGGAGAACTGCGTGCCGTTATCGCTGACCAATGTGACTGGTGGCCCAAATCTAGCAAATATTCCTCGCAAAATGGATATTGTAGCGAATGAGGTTATACTTGCCGTTTTAACGATTTCGGGCCACTTAGTGTAGGCATCTACCGCAACCAGGAAATAAGCACCTTCCAGGGGTCCAGCGTAATCGATGTGAACGCGATGCCAAGGACCGGGTGGTCTCGGCCAACATGATGGCATCTGGGCTGGTGGTGATTTTGCTGCAGCCTGACATGCTTCACAGGAAGCAACGCAACCGGCGATGTCGCTATCCAATGATGGCCAGTAGACGAAACTGCGAGCGATCGCCTTAGTGCGCTGGATGCCCGGATGTCCCCGATGAAGCTGGTTCAGACATCTCTTCTGCAAAACCGCGGGGATCACAATCCTTTCTCCGAAGAGGATACATCCGGCAACGGTCGTCAGCGCTTCCCTTCTGTTGTAGAATCGGGCCAATTCCGCACCATAACTGACCTTACCAGGCCAACCCGATAGGACGTAACGGGACACTTCGCGCAGTAGAGCATCATTTCTTGTAGCCGCTGCAACTTCTCTAAAATGAATTGGAAAGACTTTTAGCGAATGTATGGCTACATGATTTACAGCCTCCTCGAGCTCAATACTCGCGACCATGTACTCCGGCTCCGGTTTCGCATGCTTGTTGATAAGACGCGACAGCAGGTCTGCATTACCGAATTTGTCCGTTGGGATGTACTCGATGTCGAAGTCATAGAGCTGCAGCGTTAGAGCAAAGCGCTGCAGTCGGTTGGCGGTATATACAGGAATTCCCTTTTTGGAGCCAAAGATCCGCAGTAATGGCTTGCGGTCGGTTTGAAGGTGGAAATGCCTGCCGTAGAGCATCTTGTGGAATCGGGTTACTGCAAAGATGATAGCTAACCCCTCGCGGTCAATCTGACTGTAGCCCTCTTCCGCTTTTGTTAAAGCCCGGGACGCGTGTTGCACCACCTTCGTTGATCCATCCGCAAACTTGTGGCTAATGGTGGCTCCGAGCCCTACCGATGAGGCGTCCGCGGCTACTATGATCTCAGCTCTAGGGTCATAATGTGTTAAAAGCAGATCCGATTTCAATATATCCTTGAACTTTCTGAAAGCTCCTTCACACTGCTCTGTCCAAACAAACGGTGTGTTATCCTTCAACAGGTTATCCAGGGGGTACCTCAAATCCCGCATCTTCGGAACAAACTTTCCATAATAATTGATGGCACCCAAAAATGAGCGGACTTCATTCACACTTGATGGCGCTGGCAATTTTATAATAGCATCAATCTTCTCAGGGTTCGGTCTTAGGCCCGTACGGTCAATGATGTGCCCGAGGTACTCAATCCGATGCATCTTGAATGCACACTTTTCGGCCTTTATAGTGAACCCAAATTCTTTAATACGCTGAAGCACCCTGTTGAGATTCTCATCATGCTCCTCTTCAGTTCTCCCCCCGACGACGACGCCATCCATATAACCAGTTCTCCCCCCGACGACGACGTCATCCATATAACCAGACGTGTAGCCCAATCCGGCGAGCATCGCATCCATTATCTGCTGGAATGCGGCTGGTGCAATCTTTAATCCGGGAGGTAGGCGATTGTAAAGGTAAAGACCCCGATGCGTGTTTATCGCCAGAAGAGGTCTGTAACGCTCTTCGATCTCAACCTGCAAGAATGCGTCCGATAAATCGATCTTGCTGAAAAACTTGCAGTGGGCCAGTCTTGCAAAAATATCATCGGGTAGCGGCAACGGATATTCATGCGGGCGAAGCGCATCGTTCAACCCCGTCGAATAATCGCCGCATATCCTAATACTTCCGTTGCTTTTGCGCACGACCACTATTGGTGTCGCCCATTCGGAGTAATCGACAGGTGTGATTACGTTCATTTTCATCAGTCGATCGAGCTCTTTTTCCACAGTAGCCTGCATTGCGTATGCAACCGGTCGCTTCGGGCGGAAAACTGGGCGGCAGTTCTCCTTAAGCTGCAGCTTGATCTGCGCTTTCGTGCAAAGCCCTGTGCCACAAAATACTTCCGGAAAACGGTCCTGCAACTCCTTGGGAATCTGCGCAATGGTCGAAACTTTGGCGCAAAATGCATCCATTGGAACGGAGCTAAGTGCAAAAAGGTTTACCAAGTCTGCTCCTAGCAATAATAAATCGACTTGAGCAACACGGATGATCGTCGGCTTGGTAGCATCGCAAATCTTGACATCAGCTTTAAACTCGCCAAGTAGCTCCAATCTTTCTCTTCTTCTTCCTAACGACCTCAAGGTCATGCCTGCCATTTCTGGCTTACTAGACTAATTAATACCGCATAGTTGGTTAGTCAATCCTCACTATGGGGGAACGGCCCAGATGAGACTTGAACCCCGGTCCTGCCGTGTGAAGACCGGCGCCGCTGTCGCATCACCACCGGGCCGCCCCAATCTTTCATTTGAAGCAGTTTTCGCGCAAACGGTAGGCTGCACCAATGATGGCTTCTCTACTTTCTCCCACGCTGTCCGACCTATGACCGATATGTCTGAACCCGTATCCAGCTGCAACCGCACTCCTACTCCATTGATGGAAACCTCCACAAACCTGCGACTAGCCCGTACGCTGCACACTGTGACGGTTTTACTAAATCGCGATGGACGATACACTTTCCGGCCAGCCCGACGCTTCTGCTTGCGGCAACGCTCCTCCAGGTGACCAACCTCACCACATTCCCGACACTTATGGTTTGTATGAGGACAATCCTTCACCCAATGCAAACCACCGCACAACCAACAGGGGTTAGTAGGCTTTCCTGACCGTTCATCACGATATACGCGACGCGAGCGCGACCCTCTGCCGTGAAACCCATGATGGCTCCTTCGTGCTCCATTTTTTTCTAGCTCACGTACCTCTCATGCTCCATTGCTCCTAGCTTCCGCATAAGCATTCGTACCTTGGCCGCATCGTCAATCCTGGCTGCATCACTAACGAACAGGTCCTCGTAGCGCGAGTACCACGCCTCGAACGTTAGGCCAGCTTCGGCCTCGAAATGGAACTCGGTGATGTTTCTCGCCAACGTGTCCAGTATTTGTTCCGGATTGGATGGAACAGCCCGATACTGCTGCTGCGGCTGCGGCGCGATTTCAGGTACCGGTGCCGGCTGCAGTGATGCACTCGGCGGATGCACTACCGGTAGCTGCTGCTGTGATGCACTTGTCGGATGCACTACCGGTAGCTGCTGCTGTGATGCACTTGTCGGATGCACTACCGGTAGCTGCTGCTGTGATGCACTTATCGGATGTGATGCCGGGGGCTGCTGCTGCTCCACTTTTAACATTAGCTGTTGAATAAGCTGCATTATTTGGGACATTGTTGGCTCACCATTCTGTGACGCGTTCTGTAGCGATGGCGGTTGCTGCATCGAAGCGGCTGTTGCGAGCGACGGCGGATGATGGGTTGGGGACGCTGATGATAGCGATGGCGACTGAAGGCTTGGGGACGCTGATGATAGCGATGGCGGATGCAGGCTTGGGGTCACCGATGAAAGCGATGGCGGATACTGCAGCGAGGACGCTTGAGGTCCCTGTTGATCCATCACTGGAGCGTTTTGCAGGAGCGGCTGTCCGTATCCGGGTTGTAAAAATGCGGTACCCGGTGCATCAAACTGCTGCGAGAGACGGCGCTGGTCTTCTTCCATCGTTGTTCCTTCCAGGTTGGCGTCCTTACGACGGCGTTTGCGTGAGGAAGGAATTTTCGCACCACGTGTTTTTCACTTTTTTATTTACGAACTTTACTCGTCGCCACTTTTATGTTGGAGGAAGGGTACGCGACACAATACGAGACTACTTTTACAATACGTTACAATACGTTTATTAGCCTAAGTCACACGCGTAAAAATACAGTTAACAAAAGCAAAGGCTCGCAAGCACGCACACCGTAGGCCCTGTCTCGGCAGCAGCTGATCGTGGAGTGCCCGGTACGGAGCACGATCCTCCAGACGCCCGAACCCGAAGGATGCCGAGTGCTGCGTCGTTACCTGTCACTCAGCGACAGGATCGAGTAACGGCGTTACGGTCCGGGCTCCTGCTTGGCCGAGTATCCACTCATAACAGTTGCAATGGAAAACTAAGTGTTTTCCAGTTTCTGCCACTTTACATAAACTACATTCTCCTTCTTCCACTTTCTTCATTTTACTTAGCTAGTATTTGGACAAATCATGTCCAGATAATATTCTGTTCATATTTTTTATGTCCTTTGCCCTTATGTTAATACCTTCATTCCATTGTTTTTCTTCAAATTCCGGTTGATACTGTGCAAATTATTTTTCCGAGCGAGCACAATGCAAAGATTTCAGTTTACATTTCATCGTCTGCATAAACCGTCCCGCTTGCCCATTAGTGGCTGGATGATACGGTGCACTTAGTTTGTGGGATATTCCATTGAGTTTCAAAAATTGTGTAAAATCCACTGAAGTAAATTGAGGATCATGGTCACTGTTGTAACCTGCAACATCGGCAGCCCTGCTCAACGGTTTTGTCAGCTCCAAAATGTCATGCAGCATACAGATTCCATAAAGCTACAAGTATATTTTCTCTTCTTCCTTGGCACTACAACATCGTGATGTCTTGGCCTGCTATTTCTAGCATTCGTGACTTAGTTTTACCCGTAGCTGGATAGTCAGTCCTGCGTGCGGGGAGGCGGTCTGCCGGGATTCGAACCCCGGTCCTGCCGTGTGGAGACCGTTGCCGCTGTCGTATACACCACCAGGCCGCATATACTGATTCAATAAAACTACAAGCAAATATAACAGTCACTCACCAACACAGAAGGAAGTCCATATACCCTGAAATATTCGCTACATAACCGAACTGTTGTGTCTGTAGTCATGTTCTTCACTACGTACATCGAAGGCTATTTGGAATACGCATCAACTAAGGCGGCCCGATGGTATATGCGACAGCGGCGCCGGTCTTCACACGGCAGGACCGGGGTTCAAGTCTCATCTGGGCCGTTCCCAATAGTGAGGACTGACTATCCAACTATGTGTTAACAATAAGTCTAGTAAGCCAAAAATGGCAGGCATGACCTAAGAGGTCGTTAGGCCAAGAAAGAAAAAGAAGAATCGCATAAATTAAAACATTTGTTAAACCGTCAATTTAAACTCTAAACAAAAGAAAGGGCAGAAAATTCCAAATTTGCTATTACACATGCATCGTCGTGGTAGCTTCTGTCAAACAGCGCGGATTTGACATATTTACATGAATGCTGGGAGCAAATCGAGCAGAATACGCTGAAGAAATTGATTTTGTCGGTGCAATCACGGCTCATCGAAGTAATTCTAAAGAATGGATCATACACTCACTACTTATAATGTATTAAAATTTAAGTTTGTTTTTTTTTGTTGAAATATAATGACCTATTGATGAAAAGCTAAAGTGGTGCTATTTTTATTTCGCACCGTTTTTCGTGTTTTATTCGGTGTAAATATAAATATATAAGAATGATTCGAATGTCATGCATTAAAAAGTTGAAAAATTGATTTCCCTAACATGTTACATTGAAAGAATTACAATTGGAACATAAATTTCGAAAATATTGTCAAAAAACATGGTGGTGCTATTTTTATTTCGCTCAGTGTATAAACAAATTATTTTCTAAATTAACCTAAGGTTTTTAATTATTGTGCTAGAAGTATTATTTTCTAGTTTTTTCTTGTTCTTGCTTTCTCGCATCGCTCCGCGGTTCATCTTTAATTTTATCCTTTGTTCAGCTTTCATTCTACGTAGTTCTGCTTTTTCATTTTCAATTTTTTCTATCTGTGACAGTCTTTCACAAGCAGTTAATATGGGATAGTAAGGCATCTTATAATTTCTGTGTCTTACATTACGGCGAGGAATCGGAGGAAGCTTCAAAACTTGGGCGTTATGTTGTTATCTGCATTAGCTACATTGTCTGCGACTGGAATGCTATTTTCAGCATATTCTTCAAGCCATTCCTCCTCATAGACCAATGAAGGAATTCAAATGAGTAAATTCAATGTTAAAAAAGCTTTTAATCCGTTCTTCACGAGATAGGCAACTTACCTCAGTAGTTATTTTTTCGATAATTTGTTTGCCCATTATGTCCAGTGCTTGTATTATTTTCTCGACGGATATATTTACGTGATGTTGATTTTGCGAAGAGTGTTTTTCTGTAGATGGTATAGCCTGGTTTTCCTGTGCATATTCGCAGTCTGTATGAGCTATTGTCTCTTGTTCTTTAAACACTGTTAGCACTCTGTTAGGTTCTTGAATGTCATTTACAATATTACTTTGCTCCGATCTATTGAGGCATTTTGAATAATCGACGTTGTCTGGATTAAAAGGAAATAAACCACAAGCACGAAATCCATTCTTAATATTGTCTGCCTTAATGCCGACCTTCACAGCATCTTGCAAAATGGGACCAAAATGCTTTATAGTGAATGCTTCACCAGGATTCTCACTAGGCAAATCATTCAAAAGCTTCCTCCATTTGTCTTTCAGTGGCTTAAAAATAGCAACATCTGCGGGTTGTGTAATGTGTGTCGTATTTGGGTACAGGGAAATCAAAATGATTCCCAAAGATTTACAAACATCGGCCACTTCAATCGACTTGTGAGATGAACGTCCATCGACAAAAAAAAATAATGGGGAACTTTACTCCTCGACCCACTAACCATGGATGAAAAACTTTGAGGATGTATTCTCTAAAGTTATTAGAGTCCATCCACCCGCGTTGGCTTTGCCCAAGACCCAAGTTTGGTGGAAATCCTTGAGCAACCTCCTTTCGTACGCGTTGACCTGGCAGTATAACGTGGGGATGCACCACACAACCTTCCGCACTGAATGTCAACAATACGGTAATATTGTGCTTTCCAGAACCCTGCTTAATTTCATAAACATTTCTGGATCCTTTTACCGTGATTACTTCTTTCGTTTTCGGATGCAAATTGAAAGCTGTTTCATCGCCGTTAAAGACTCTTGAAGGATCATTCAAAATTTCGTTCATATCATGGATTGTCAACCATTCCTTGATGTTATGAAACCAGCTTTTAATATCTTTTTCACTAACTCTGCTGCTTGCCGATGTAATTGTTTCTGGTTTTCGGAAACAAAGGTTGTTATGTCTTTTCAGGAATAATGTAAACCATTTGCGACCTGCAATAATAACTCTGAATATTAATAACTCTGAGCAAAAATATTAGTGTTGGAAAAATACCTGGCTGATTGTTTGTAAAGCATGTTTGACGACAGTTTGTTTTTACGTAATTGGCCACCTTATTTGTTAATATTTTACGTGACACTGGAAAACCACAGTTTTGCATTTCTTGTATCCATAAAACGATGTCTTTTTCTTCGTTGGCTGAGAGTAATGTATTTGGCCCCGGCAATTTTTCTGTTTCCAATTACTACTTAAACGGTACCGATAAGTTGATGGTATTACTACTTAAACGGTACCGATAAGTTGATGGAGGAATACCAAATTTTTTTGATTCAGAATAAACACTAAGATTGTTGTCTTTAATGGCTCGTACACATCGCTCTAAAGCATTTTTGTGATATCTTCTTAATTTTGCCAAAAATATTAAGATCACCAAACAATAATAACTAGACTGACTGAAGTAACTAGTCGACTGATTTTTTTATTCGTTGGTTGTAAACAATAAATTTGCCAAGTAAGCTTTGCCAGCTTATCTGACATCACAAGGTAAGCACAACAATTGGTACTAGTGTTGGGTAAAGTGCTATTGTGCACACAGCACAGCACAGTGCTAACACAGTGCGCACACCTAGCACAGTGCGCACACCTAGCACACCTAGCACGGTGCGCACAAATAGCACACCTATCACACCAAGCACAGCATGCATATAAAAAAGCAACTGATGAAAAATCCCGTGAGTTGAACTCGGTTAGTTAAAAAATCTACGACGCAATAGTCCACGCTCTATGAACGGTGCTATTTCTACTAGTACTGGTATTCCCCGATATACGCCATACTCGATATACGCGAGTTCGCTATACGCTACCTTTTCAAAACTAACATTTAATTTCGTTTACTGCAACTGGTTGAATTCTTCTTAACGAATTTTGTCATACTTCTAGTATGAGTTTGCATGTCATGAAGTATTCAGCATGCTTGTATAAATTAAATAACACACAACTTGAACATACAAAGCAGCAAATTCAAAAAAATTCTTCAAAGCTTGTCGTAACACGTTTCAATCTAGCTTTAGCAACAATTTTACACGCCAAAATATAACTAAAATGGCTTCGACTATTACTAAAAAACGAATTACGAATGCTATTACGAATGCAGACAAATTAGCGGTGATCCGCATGCATGAAGAAGGACACGATTTTGCAATGATAGGGCGGTAAACTAAACGACCCCAATCAACCGTGAGAACCATCATCAAAGCCAAAGACCAAGTTCTACATTCAGCAAATACCTTGGGAACTCGGAAACGAGACGGCTTGATTGAAGTAATGGAGAAGCTTTTAACAATATGGATTGACGATTTGACCAGCAAAAGAATCCCACTGAATCTAAACACTATCCAATCGAAAGCAAGATCGATGATTTAGCAAAACATGCAGCAGAAACAGGGCAGCCTACGTAGTGTTCGTTTAAAGCGAGTGTTGGATGGTTTTGTAAACATACATTAATTATGAAGTTTAACTAATTGTTATTAACACATTGTTATTTGTATGTATGTATTGGTTCGTCTCTGATAAGTTGAGGTTTACACCAAATGTCACCAAGAATTCGTTATACGCTAATATTCGAGATACGCGGTTGACTCCGGTCCGCATTAATAGCGTATATCGGGGAATACCTGTATCTTCTGTCCGCCAAATTGAAGGTAAAAGCGAGACTCAAACTTTTGCATCGGTAGAACTAGAACAAATACCATTGTTGAGCCAGCGAACAAATTTAGTAGGAAAGAAGCCGACCAAAGATGCTGTGAGAGCGTGGTGGGGGAAGTTGAAGTTACCACATTTGCTCACTGAGTAAGTATGCTCACTGAGGAGCAGCTGAAGTGACTTCTTTTCGTCTGCGGTCTTCGAGAAAAGCGAGATGTGGACGTGCGGACAAGATTGTTGGCGCGTATAGAGGACCCTGCCGACATCACATTACAACAGCTATCTGAGGAGTGCAACTGATTAGCCGCACTGAAACGGGACAGTGCAATGATCGAGGCTAAAATACATCGCACTCTGGCTGTTCCCGCAATTGCAGACGGTCATGTTTTGGCCGTGCACAAAGACAAGAAGCGTTTCCAAAGAACGCTTATACACCGAAATACCCTTGTTGTCTGTGTGGAGACCGACACTGGGTACGCGATTGCCCATACCTTAGCTACGAAAATACGTAACTCTGAACATCATGCGTGTAACTATCGAAATGCAACTGGATTTCACCTCTGATATTACTATCATTGACCGCAAACTGTGGAAGCGTCTGGGACACCCGCATTTATCAAAGCCGAGTGCAGTTGCACGCGATGCTTCAGGCGGAAATTTGGAAATTGTGGGTGAATTTCATTGCAAGGTCAAATTGGGCGATCAATCCAAACTTGCAAATATAACCGTTGTACCGAATGATCTGCTACTCTTAGGTGCTGATCTTGTAGATGCTTTTTCTCTCTGGGGTGTACCCATGGATTCATTTTGCAAGCACGTAGCAGTTCATCCTGATCGCTTTACTTCATTTAAGGAATGTTTTCCAAGGTTTTTACTGGTACCGGCCTTTGCACAAAAGCAAATATCAAGTTTACGTTGCGAGACGATGCACGTCCAATATTCAAGCCAAGCTTATGCGGTGGAAGATACGGTTAATCGGGAATTAGATCGTCTTGAGAAACTGGGCATTATCACCCCAGTCACATCAGCTGAATGTGCTGCCTCGGTTGTTGTCGTGCGTAAACCAAATGGTCTCGTTCGAATATGTGGGGATTATTCGACGGGGCTAAATGCAGCATTGCAATCGCATGATTATCCTCTGCCTCTCCCGGAGGATATCTTTTCTTCTTCTTCTTCTTTCATGGCCTAACGACCTCTTAAAGGTCATGCCTGCCATTTCTGGCTTACTAGACTAATTGATACCGCATAGTTGGTTAGTCAATCCTCACTATGGGGGAACGGCCCAGATGAGACTTGAACCCCGGTCCTGCCGTGTGAAGACCGGCTCCGCTGTCGCATCACCACCGGGCCGCCCCGCGGATATCTTTTCACGACTAGCAAATTGCACGATCTTCACGAAAATTGATTTGACAGATGCATTCCTATAAGTACAAATCGATCCCATCATGAATCGTGTAATCAGTGCATTTCGGACAACGTCACATGATGCTGCAGCGGTGTTGTCGGGAATGCTTCCCCTTCATATACTGATCGACGAGGATGCTCGAGTGTATCAACGGCGGATAGAAACGGGAACCGATTCTTCAACTGCTAGAAAAACGGAACATGTCCTTTCAATTCAGAGATGGCAAGAGGAATGGTCTAATGCACGTCATGGAGCCTGGACAAGGGAACTTATACCGGATGTAAGAACCTGGATCGAGAGACGACATGGGGAACCTTGCTTCCATCTGACCCAGTTCTTATCGGGTCATGGGTTCTTCAATGAATATCTACAACGGATGTCGTTTATTGAATCACCAAATTGTCCCACATGTCTTAACAGCATAGAATCTCCAATACATGTTCTATTCGAGTGCATGGAGTTTGAAGACGTAAGAGAAAGAGCCAATTTAGCTATTGGTGAGCGATTGACGGCGAGGAACATTTTGCCGATAATGTTGTCCAATCAAATATCATGGACCATCGTCAATGGAGCCATCAAGTCTATCATGACGCGACTACAACAACGAAACATCCGACGGGAGCAGCAGCAGCGAGGTCAACGTCATCGTCGTCGTTCAGCTGAAGCAGCCATTGTTGGGTGATCTTACAGCTTTATACTGTTTGGTGGCATGCTACCATGCAGGAGGAGCGGACTAACTTCGGCAGTTGAGAGGGTACTTTACCGAATTAATTGCTGAAGGATGGTCATGAGTCTCATACGCCTGATGCCCCTAACCAGAGTATCATAGTGCGGCGCCGTGTGGAGTCATTAGACATACACAGAAGGCTTATCATTGAAGTAATGCCATAACAGGTAATCCAGTGATAGGTCCGAAGCACGAGAAGGTTTTTAGTCCGTGCGAATCGGACAGTCCTCAGGGCGTGGTGCCTCGCTTCGGGCGGTTAATACTGAGCCTCTTTTAAGATTTCCTCCTCGGTTGAAAAAAAAAAAAAAAAAAAAAGTACAAATCGATCCCGATTATCGTCCTCTTTTAACAATAAATACCCACCGCGGCCTCTACACTTACCATAGACTTCCACACGGAATAAAAACTGCCCCTACTGCTTTTCAGCAGCTGATGGACGTCATGTTTGCAGGTATCCGAGGAGTATCAGTGTACCTCGACGACATAATTATCGGTGGAAAAACAGAATCCGAACTTGACGCCAGCGTTTTACAGGTACTGAAGCGTATAGAAGATTACGGTTTCACACTAATGGCCGAAAAATGCGCATTTCGAGTTCAACAGATCAATTATCTTGGTCACATCATTGACGCCCGAGGACTGCGATCGGGCCCAGAAAAAGTTGAAGCGATCCTGAAGCTTCCAGAGCCAAAAGACGATCGTTCCTCGGTGCTATTAACTACTATGGCCGTTTTGTGCCACGAATGCGCGATCTTCGTCATCCACTCGATGAACTACTGAAAGCAGGAACAGACTTTCAATGGACTGCAAAATGCAAGGCGGCAATTCATAACTTCAAATCAATTCTAACGTCCGATCTTTTTTTGGCACATTATGACCCGTGTCAGCGAATTGTGGTATCAGCTGATGCATCCTCGGTTGGCCTTGGAGTCAGTCATAAATATCCCGATGGAACCGTAAAGATGATACAACCTGCTTCAAGGGCTCTCACAAAACCGGAACAAGCATACGCCCAAATTGATCGTGAAGGTTTGGCGATAATATTTGCCGTGAAGAAATTCCATAAAATGCTCTTTGGCTGGCATTTTTCTTTGCAGACTGACCACAAGCCGCTTTTGCGCATATTTGGACGACTTCGGGAACGCGGATCTACTGTCCCTGTTAATACAAGCGCATGCAAAACCAGAAGAAGACTTCGTTTTGCACGACGTTTTCAAGACGTCGTAAACGAAACAGCAGCAGACAAGCTGTTACGGGAGGTATGTCGATACTAGAAATGAGAAAACTCACTCTTTTCAGTGATTTAAATCAGAGTAAAAGAGTAACTATAACGATTTAAATCCTTAACTCACTCTTTAAAGATTCATTAACAAATAATTTTCTACACAAAATTTAATATCCTGTTTATAATCACTCTCTGTGCCGACTTCTAACTCACTCTTTTCGGTTTATACTCACTCACTCACTCACTCACTCTCTGTTCCGACTTCTAACTTACTCTTTTCGGTTTATACTCACTCACTCGCTCTTTTCATATTATAATTACTCTTTTCGGTTTTAACTCACTCTTTTCATACTATAATTATTCATTTCGGTTTTAACTCACTCTTTTCATACTATAATTACTCTTTTCGGTTTTAACTCACTCTTTTCATACTATAATTACTCTTTTCGGTTTTAACTCACTCTTTTCATACTATTATTACTCTTTTCGGTTTTAACTCACTCTTTTCGTATTAGAAAAGTTATTCTTTCGCAAATAACTCAAGAAGCACTTCGAGCAATACAAACATTCTGACTGGATCTAATCCGCCTTGCAATACACCTCAATCTTACGATCACCAACAACATGCTTCGGACCACAAGCATCTTTCTATTTACTACCAAAATGCACGGGGTTTACGCCCAAAAACGATCGATTTCTTTACTGCCACTTCAATATGTAATTATGACATCATTATCATCACCGAGACGTGGCTAGATGACTCGATTTACTCAGCGCAGCTTTTTGATAACCACTACTTCGTATATGGAACGGATCGTAATTCACCCAACAGTTGTAAGAAGAGAGGAGGAGGTGTGATGATAGCTGTATCTCGTGAATTTGCTTCCTCTCAGTGTGAAGATGTACAGGACAACAATACTGAGCGCTTATGGGTACGTGTATGCACCAAATCCTTCTTCCTCATAGTTGGCACGGTCACCTTTCCTCCGTGTATGAGTGACAATGATGCTGTTGTTCGAGATTACTGCTCCTCTCTCTGCCTTATTGCTGATAAATACCATAACGATGCAATAATATTGGCGGGAGACTTCTATCAACCATCACTGCACTTTGCCGCATCTGAATCTGGTTATTCTGTATCTGGTTAATACACTCGCGTTCAAAAATTTTGCCGCCTTGTGCTTTGCTTTTGGATGAGCTTAACTTCACCGGTTTAAGACAACTCAATAACCAACCCAATGCGGCCGGAAGAATGTTAGATCTTGCGTTCGGAAATGAATTGTTAATGAACCGTGGGTATACTATAAACTCTACAATAGACTGTCTTGTGGATCCCGACGTGCATCACCCGTGTCTATTTATGCAGGTAAATATCAAAGCAAACCGAAGCAATAACAATAACACAACTACAGCATTCTGCGCGTCACAACACCGACTGGTCATTTTGTGATTCATCACTTGACATAAACACTGCTACTGACTTGTTTATCACTAAGATAACTAAAGCGTTCGAGATGTGCTGTTTCAAAAAAATAGTACGTGTGACATACCCGATCTAGTCTAATCATGAATCAAAATCTCTAAAAAAACGAAACTAAAAGCTTACAAACAGTTCAAACTTTTTTTTTCGTTTATTTATAGAGGCTTTGGGTCTCATAGATCTCATTCGCCTCTTTGGTAAACAGTTCAAACGATCCAGGCAACAAAAGGACAGGGAACACTACCATAATTTGATCAACCAATATCGACGGCTAAATCTGGTATTACATGCACAGTATACACACAAAATGCAGAAAAAGTTCTACTCGCATCCTAAAACATTCTGGGCCTATGTGAATAGCAAACGCAAACAATCAACTATCCCTTCAAGAATGAGCCTTCATGAACTCCAAGTATCAACACCAAGTGACATCTGTAATCTGTTTGCTAAAAAATTTTGCAGTGCATTTGCAAACTGTCATCTTGATCAGGATACCTTAAGTGCTTCACTTTCATCTGTACCACTCAATGCGATAGATTTCTCGTTCAATAACCTGTGCATTACTCCTGGAGCTGTGTTAACTGCTATAATAAAACTGAAGCCCTCCAACAGTGCCGGTCCTGATGGAATCCCGCCGACAGTGTTAATAAAGATAATAGCCAATCGAAATTAAAACAGATTGGAGTTGTACAAGCTTGAACAATCATCGAGCGATTAACAGATGATTCTTCATGTTCATGCAGCACCCGAAGTGAAAAACAATATCGTTATCGTTTATTATTTAGTGAGAGCAGTGGCGGATCAAACGGTGGGCGGAGTAGGCGGCCGCCTAGGGCCCCGCCGTTTGGGGGGCCCCGAAATAATGGCGAAAGCCTTTGCACCCTCCCCCCCGCTCACGTTCTTTGGAAGAACTAGTTTGTAAGGGGGCTCCTGATTACCAATGACGGGCCTCGGGTACCGGGTCCCCTTTACTGGGGGGGCCCGTTTCTAAGCAAGGGGCCCCTTTGCTAAAAACAACGGTGTCACCAATATCCCCCTCCCCCACCGAGAGCATAACATCAAGATGAATTGTTGCCAATTCAAGATGAAGATGGTCTTGCCAACGACGGTCGGATCCGTCCAGCCGAACCACACAGCGCTCTTTCACGCCGAGATACCATCCGCTTCACTAACGCAA
>KZ063961.1:4396-30920 GCA_002091835.1 Anopheles maculatus | reverse complement strand
GTAGCTTCATTCATAAAACAAGCTATAGCCCGTGCTTTTTATGTGTTTTTGTTTTGTTTATACAGATACAAATCAGCAACCAAAAAACGAGTTACCGACGCTGACAGTACAGTACAGTACACTGGTATTTGGACTGTGGAGTTTTATGCCATAAATTGAGATCAATTCCGTGCAGCAGTCGCTTGATGCGTTGCAAAAATGAATACATGGCGAAAGTGCGAAAGTTAATATGTTGCCCAAAAAATCAGACATCAAATTTTGCTAATCATTGCCAGCTCTGCAACCGGACAACGGGGTGTAAAGTCTTGCAAGCTAATGTAAAATAGGCTCACTTTAGTATACGATCGTTGTGTCAAATAAGCAGATGACATGATTAGAAATCCATTTGAAATTACAGACAGAGAGCGCACAAGAAGAGAGAGAAAGAGAAAGAGAGAGAGAAGTGAGAACATAAGGGTGCGGCGGCGAATGTGGACAAAAACTCGAAAACCACATTATAAATAAACAACGCCACAGAATAGAAAACATCGACTAAGGAAAGGCATATGTGTTGTTTGCCACATTATGCATAAATAACAAGTTAATGCTCTGAAGCAAAGTAAGCACAAGAGTACGAAAGATAATGAAAACAATGAACAAAGAGTTGTAAAAAGAATAAAAAATACTATTAACATTATAATACTGCTACAATCATTGTCTCATTGTCTATGCTTAACGTCTACTAACAGGGATTCAGAACTAGTTAGGTAATGTTAAGGGGTGATCAGCAAGATTAAATTACACACGAAATCTACTTAATAACCCCATCGACACGGGCACGAGTGGGAAAATATGAGACACTAAGGACGATGCTAACACAAAGCGAGCTGAAGATGCAAACGCAAAAGACGCATCGAAATTCATTACCCTAGCTAAATACAATAAAATCACTGTTGAAGGTTGGCAAAAGCTAAACCATACAAAACGATCATGGTGTGCAAGTTTTAGAATCTGAAATACGGATGGCTGCTGCACTGGTTTGCAATTGTGTTTCGTTTACACAAATTGAAATCGTTGTCGAACTTGCCGAACCAGCTTTTTCTTGCCCTTGTAGGCTATTGTAATGTTTTCAATTAGACGGGAAAAGTGTGCCGGTCCATCGCGCGCCAGCATGAATGTGTCACGTGCTTTGCTCAGGAAGTCAATGAAATCACTATAATGGCGCGGCGAGATGTGGGATAATCTGGTGGAATAGATATGTGGAAACGACGATACATTAGTAAAACCACACCTTAACGATGAAAACAGAAACGAACATACGAAATCCAACTAAATATATGCTTTGGTGCAACAAGTACCTTGAATGTGTGGTATTAACGTATGCAGAAACGGCGGCTTCCAGTAACTGGTTTAACGGTTCGCGGTCGTAGCTCAACTTGATGCATTGTCTCAAATTGTTACCTGCAAAAAAAGATGTAATAAAAATTGTTTTGTAATGCAATTTCGCAAACCCTGAATGATCCGGAGGCTGTGCAGTGACGATTCGCAATCGGATCGTCTCTGTACGCCGAACCTATTAGTCAACGCTATGGGTATAATCAAATCAAGGATTTCGAGGGCTAATTTAGAGGCTGTAATGTTAAAAGTAGACAGTTTAAAGGAATGTTTTTTTGCTGAAAAAATATTTTTTGGATGTCTAATTTATTCTACATTTCAGCTATGGAACTATAAGTGTGTCTAAGATTGAGCGTAATCGATTTTGTTCCCGCTGAATAGGCTTCTTTCTATGCTGTTAACCAATCAGCAGGTTGCCGGAGGTACTGCACTGCATCTGTGTTAAATGGACGAAGAATTTGTCCAATATAGGCCTGTTTTTAAACAAAGAACAGGACACAATAGATAATAGAATGACTATAATTGCCGCTTTGGTCGGACCGCAAAATGATTGACCAAGTTTGCGGGGGTATAACTTGTATAACAGTAAGGAGTTTTCGATACTTAGCAAGGTTCCAAATATAAAAAAACCTTTTTTTTAATGGCTTTAAAGTTTGTTTTTGCGAATCCTTGATAATCGGTGTGAGAAGGTTGCAGCTGTTTTAAATACTTTTTTTTTGTACCATGCTTTCGTCCATACGTTATGATACATAATTACACAAAAAATACTGTCTTATATAAAAAACAAAGCGATCAGTTTAATAAAGCGCATTTGAATAATAACCAAAACCCGATCTTTGAATCTTATAGTCGGAGGTGCTTCTTCGGTCTAAAAGAAAGATCGGGTACATTCGAGTCGGAGGCACTTCTCCGGTCTTGTCAGAGAAACGTTCTGGCTCGGAGTAAAGTTCCGGTGTTGAAAGTGGATTCCGACGACGACAAAGCAACATTTTTCCGTACACATGGCATGTGTTTTTGAGTGATCTAGTGTTAGTGGCAACAGTATAAGGTATTTAGGTATATAGTTGGATAAACCGATAACGAAAATAATTGTCAAATTCAATAAGCAATTGCCATATAATATCCAAAATTGATTCATTTTAAAAATCCCAAACCCGTTATATAGACTGACTGGTGGTTCTAATGTTTATGCATTCTTACCTCTTGCACCGTGAGCGCCAAAATTGTGCAGCCCGGGTGTAGGAACGCTGCAACGCCTCAGTATATCCGATAGCACTGTGGCGCACTGCACATTCTTTATCACTAACGGTATCATCTTCGATAATTCTGTCTTGCCAAGCGAGTGAGATAACGCGCACGCCCAATGTATATCGTTGATAGCCGGATGTGTGTCTTGGTTGTAGGCCAGCTGGACGTTTTTCATGGCGAGCATAGCTAAATTGTAGGCGCGTGCCGGATATCCACGATGTTCCATGTACCTGTGATTGTGATGCATGACACAAACGGTAAAAAGCAAACTACGTACGATGGACCGGCCATTGATGGCTGCGATTTGTGTTGTGAATGCACGTTGTGCTGCGCCATTGCCAATGAGCAACAAATGGGCTTCACGCAACACGATACCGTGGTGCTCATAGTCGGTATTCCAACGTTGGCATCGGTCGAATGACATGATGGTGGTGGTTGTGGAGGTGGTGCTGTGGAGTGATTTTGAGTCGGTGGTGGCAATGTTTCCTCCTTATGGATTGGACAGTTACATTTTGTTTGAAATGAGGCAGAAGAGCTAGCTGCCGATGCCGAAGAAGCAGAGGAAGACTTCGATGTTGAAGCAGTAGGAGCAGACGTGGACGTCACAATTGGACCGGCGGCATTTGAGCTGCTGGATGTTATGTGTGACGATGCAGTTGTTACTGTTACCGATGACTGTGTGCTGGAAGTAGCCATTGGCGGGTCTGCCGCCGGGATTGCGTGCGTTCGGGAAGTGGATGGCCCCGGAACTGGACACGAAGGAGGAGGTTGACGAATTCCTACCGGAACCATCATGCCGGCCCCAGCGGATGCAGCATGATGCGGATTTTGTAGCTGTTGCGAATGTTGGTTCTGATGCTGTTGCTGCTGGTGATGGTGGTGATGATGATGCTGATGTTGATGATGGTTGTGATGATGATGTGGATGAGTTGGTGGAACATTGGGATACTTCATGTAACGAAAATCACGACTGCAGTGAGGTTGTTGTGCCTGACCAACTGACTGCTGTTGCTGCGAGGAAGTCGTCGAGCAATGCGGTATTTTACGATACAGTTCGTGGGGAGGCTGTGGTTGTATTATACCCGGGCCACTGGGACCACCGGCAATGAAATGGTTACATTTTGACGAGCTACATATCATTCCACTTGAATTGCGATGCATTCGTTGATGCTGAGAAACGGCAGCCGACGGTACAGGTGGTGGTGGTGGATGATGGCCGTGATGGGCACTGTTAACACTTCCGTGTGATGGACCAGCCATAGGACCATTGTGTTTTAAGGAAGATGCACCAGAACCGACGGATTCGTAGTAACATTTAATTTGAATGCATTTGGAACAATCTTTCTTCATTGCTGGCACTGGGGGCGCATGCGGCGGATGGAGATCCGGCATCATTGGCGCGGGTGGTGGCGGTGGAGGAGGAGGAGGAGGAAAGTGGGCTGAGCTTTGCGATTGATGACGGTGGGACTGGCATTGACAGCCAGCCTTTATCCCCGATGATGTAGACGCTTGTGGTTGGTGTTGCTGCTGTAACAAATGCTGCTGTTGATGATGATGCTGCTGTTGCTGGTGATGCTGTTGCTGAATAATTTGCTGATCACCCCTTAACATTACCTAACTAGTTCTGAATCCCTGTTAGTAGACGTTAAGCATAGACAATGAGACAATGATTGTAGCAGTATTATAATGTTAATAGTATTTTTTATTCTTTTTACAACTCTTTGTTCATTGTTTTCATTATCTTTCGTAATCTTGTGCTTACTTTGCTTCAGAGCATTAACTTGTTATTTATGCATAATGTGGCAAGCAACACATATGCCTTTCCTTAGTCGATGCTTTCTATTCTGTGGCGTTGTTTATTTATAATGTGGTTTTCGAGTTTTTGTCCACATTCGCCGCCGCACCCTTATGTTCTCACTTCTCTCTCTCTCTCTCTCTCTCTTCTTGTGCGCTCTCTGTCTGTAATTTCAAATGGATTTCTAATCATGTCATCTGCTTATTTGACACAACGATCGTATACTAAAGTGAGCCTATTTTACATTAGCTTGCAAGACTTTACACCCCGTTGTCCGGTTGCAGAGCTGGCAATGATTAGCAAAATTTGATGTCTGATTTTTTGGGCAACATATTAACTTTCGCACTTTCGCCATGTATTCATTTTTGCAACGCATCAAGCGACTGCTGCACGGAATTGATCTCAATTTATGGCATAAAACTCCACAGTCCAAATACCAGTGTACTGTACTGTACTGTCATCGTCGGTAACTCGTTTTTTGGTTGCTGATTTGTATCGGTATAAACAAAACAAAAACACATAAAAAGCACGGGCTATAGCTTGTTTTATGAATGAAGCTACAATTTTCCCAAAACTACCAATACAAAGAAATAGATAATTATTCGACAAACATTCGCACATCTTAGTGATTGGGTGCAGTGCATGCATGCATAGACGCCAAGCAGCGATAGGAAGAAACAGAAACAGAGCGATTTATCCTTCGTTGAATAGCAATTAGTGAACCGAAACAGGATTGCCAAATACCAAATAACATTATGCGCAACACAACGCCACACATACATTCAGCGCATGGTACGTGCTGCATCTGAAATGTGCATTTACAAGATATATACATACATACAGAACGTCATCATCTCATAACCAATAGAGCAATGGTGTAACAAAGGATGGAAACAAGCACTTTCTAAACTCTGTAAAAGTACGCAACTAGGATGAATAGTAAGCCCGAATGTCGCATTAAGTTAACGTGCCACAAAAATCCCAGTTAAAATACGCACATGTGTGTGTATAAGTCGTTCGAACGGCTTTGTGTAAAAAATAACAGAAATTGGAGATGTAAAGTAAAGCAGGAGCAGAGACAGGGCGCAAAAAAGCAAAGGTTTAAAAATGTGAATGTGGAAGACTAGAATGCAGAGATTAAAACAGTGAGATTTTGTTATAAAATTAGTAATGACGTTAACTATGTATGCAAGAAGGACTGTTTTTGATCATTTTATTATAATTTTTTTTTTGTTAGGCCAAAGACTAGAATGCAGAGATTAAAACAGTGAGATTTTGTTATAAAATTAGTAATGACGTTAACTATGTATGCAAGAAGGACTGTTTTTGATCATTTTATTATAATTTTTTTTTGTTAGGCCATTGTACTTGGATCAGTTTATAGTTATTATTGTTTTAGTATGTTTCAGTAAAGGTTAACATTATCATTATTTTGTATCTACCTCCGTAGCGATAGGAAGCGTGTGTGTAACAAATCTAATTAAACTAAATCCGTTCCGTAGTCAAAGAAGCAGAATAAAACAAAAAAAAAACAATTATAAACGTAAAAATGTATGGTTCGCTGCGAGCTGAATCACTATAACCAAACCCTTCCTTAGAATGATAATTCTTTTAAACGAAATCAGCGTAAAAATGCGAAATGAAAAATAACTGTTTGGTCAGATGCAAAAATGTGACGAAGAGTAAATTTAAGAAGTCGTAAACGTGCAATAGGTTTGATCTTGTATCTTCTATATAAAAATTTTCCTTTTTTTTTCCTCCCAAATTGGCCCCATGCGAGTGTAACCAAATATCAGCCGTTCCACGATAGCAGATAAATAGTTCATTCAAGCAAGAGTATGGTTTAAACAACAGAGCAAAACATTGTATACCGAACATGATTTTTATCAGTATTACAATAGTATAGATAGACAATACAGCAAGGTAAAATTGGCTTATCAGTTGACACACATCAAGCAACAGATTTTGAAAGTTGTTGAGGCAAGCGGTAACAGCTGACGAGAAAGACTTGAAACATTCTTACAACTACAGTCACGATTATCGTTATAGTAGCTATGCTTGCTAACATTTTTCCTTCAACAACTAGTTTAATGCATCGTGTGCGCTATCGCTTCACCCGGACAAGAAGGGTGACGATGGATCGTTTCACGCTTTCCACAGCCGTCACCGGACGGTGTAACTACTTACTAATAGCAATTGTAATGATGGTAATAATCACGCACTAATAATGGTAATATGATAAAACGATAAATACATCATTAAAAGCTTAAAATTGGCTGACACTAAACTAAGAAATATGATCCCTAGTAGGAAGTACATAGAGTAAGGTGATGTGGTGTTGGTAGTGAAGAGCAAAAGACACTCGACCCACGCCTTTGTGGCCACCTCCTCTGCTGTGACAGTGCGAGAGAGAGTGAGAGACACTACAATACCAAACTACTATTACGGAGCGCAGAAACATTTGCTAAACACGAAAAAAAGGGGGGGAGATTGTGGCTTAAATGTTGAGAGTGTAAGAAAATCTCAGGACTGGTAAAACATACTTGATTAACAAATTAGGAAACTTATGGAAACTAGTAGAATATGTATTGCAGCTGAAAAAAAATAACAAAAAAAGCACTAGAAAATATTCAAGCTTGTGCGTGTGTGTGTGTTTTTGCGCGTTATCAAAAAGACAACAACAACAACAACAACACTGCAGAGCCAAATAATTCAAAACAAACAGGAATAAATAAAATGATTGATGGAAATAAATGCATACAATTACGGTAATGGTTTATGGTAGCTTTTTTGACGATTTGACGTGATAGATGCCGAAAAGCCGCAGTCAACTAACAGAGCTCCAGTGACGGAAATCCAGTCTAGTAAATCTAATTAAACGCATGTCGCAACGTAAAACAATTAGGCTCAATTACCTGGTAAATTCTTGTCTGGTGTAATTGAGCCTGGTGAATTAGCTGACATCATGGCTACATGCATTTTTCTAACTCTTACTGGCTTTGCCAGTAAGTTGCTTTCCCGCCTTGGTCACAAACTTAACATCTTCTCTGAACAAATCACTGATAAACCGGTTGCCTCAACATTTTTAGGTATTAAACTAAACGCTTTTTCCCCTGCAGAAATCCTCGAAATCGCTCACGGCCTAGCGCCAAAGCCTGCTAATCTCCATCTGCCTTTCTGGCGGACGCATCAAAATCATTGGGCACATTTGGCCCTACCACGCCTCTTCGGTATCGACGGCCGAGGCAGATGATATGACCAACCCACCGGAACCTGGCAAATTCTTCGTAGTCGTCCCACCCATAAGAGACGAAAAATTAAGAGATTAAGAGAAGTTTCAACTCAATTCGATTGGACAATGGATGAGCCGCTACAACTAATTTACGAGCTGTATCCAGGAAACCATCGTGCAGCGAATCAGACTCGCCAGACACCGGCGAGGCTGGTCATGTCATGAGAATGGCACCGGACGACTCAGCCTGATCTTATAGTACCAAATTGAGATAGAGTAATGGCGTTGGATGAAGTCATCAGTGCTATCAGACAGCTGAAATGCAACAAATCAGCTGGCAGTGATGGGCTGGTGGCTGAACTATTCAAGATGGGCCCGGAGAGGCTTGCCGCGATTATGCATCGGCTGATTGTTAGGATATGGGACCAGGAAGAACTACCGGACGACTGGAAACTGGGTGTTATTCACCCAGTGTACAAAAAGGGCGACAGACTGGACTGTGCTAACTTCCGAGCCATCACAGTCCTGAATACTGCCTACAAGATCCTGCCCCGAATACTCTTCTGCAGACTCGCGCCCCTTGCTACAGATTTCGTCGGGAGCTACCAAGCTGGATTTGTTGGAGGGAAATCCACTACCGACCAAATCTTCACTCTACAGCAGATCCTCCAGAAGTGCCGGGAGCACCAGATCCCCACGCAGTCGATCCTGTTCATCGACTTCAAGGCAGCCTACGACACCATAGACCGTACCGAGCTATGGTACATCATGCGGCAGTACGGTTTCCCTGCGAAGCTGCAGGGTGTGCAGTGCAAGGTGAGAGTGTCGAACATGCTGTCGGAATCGTTCGAATCTCACTGAGGAACTGAGGCAAGGGGACGGACTTTCCTGTTTGCTGTTCAACATCGCTCTGGAAGGTGTCATGCGAAGCGCGAGCTTCGACATCCGGGGCACGATTTTCACCCGGTCTCTCCAATTCCTTGGCTTCGCGGATGACATCGACATCATCGGGCTAACATCTGCGGCGGTGTGCGAAGCGTACACCCGACTGAAACGCGAGGCCGATAGGATTGGATTGAGGATCAATGTGACGAAGACAAAGTACCTGCTTGCCGGAGGCTCTGACCGTGATAGAGCACGACTCGGAAGCAGAGTATTAGTTGACGGCGACGATCTCGAGGTAGTAGAGGAGTTCTGCTAGCTTGGCACGATCGTAACTTCGGTCAACAACGTAAGCAGCGAAATCCGAAGGCGGATTGTTCAGGGGAATCGTGCCTACTACGGACTCCACAAACTCCTGAGATCCAGAAGACTCCAACAACGCACGAAATGCGCCATATATCGCACACTGATACGGCCGGTAGTCCTCTACGGGCACGAGTCCTGGACTATGCTGGCGGAGGACGCCAATGCACTCGCCATTTTCGAACGGCGGGTGCTGCGGACTATCTTTGCCGGTGTGTGCGAGCAGGGCGTGTGGAGAAGGAGAATGAACCACGAGCTAGCTGAGCTGTTTGACGATGCAGACATTCTGACGGTTTCTAAAGCCGGAAGGATACGCTGGTTGGGTCACGTGATGAGGATGCCGGACTCATGCCCTGCCAGGAAAGTGCTCGTCAGCGACCCGTTCGGCACGAGGCGTAGAGGAGCACAGCGAGCTCGTTGGCTGGATCAAGTGGAGTCAAACCTGAGGGATATCGGATGCAGCCGGGGATGGAGGAGTGCAGCCATGGACCGAGTTTCCTGGAAACGGATTGGACGGATTGGCCATGTCTATTCGACGTGCTCCCTAGGAGCAGGCCACGAAAGAAGAGAATGGCGTTGATGCGGCCGCCAGAACGGCCGGAATATTGGATTGGCAGACTACGGCGCTAGACCGTAAGCGGTATCGAGGATTAAGTAAGCTGATAAGTACATTAGTGCTAAGAACAACAACCGATATGAAATTAAGACATGCCATTTATAGTTCATAACAATTTATTCGCTACATCTTTAGATATAGCACAGCTCTTAGATGCAAATTAATTCATTGCTCAAATGTGTAAGAAAAACTTTTTGTGCTTTTTTGTTAAAGAGTACATGGCATCATATACGCCATACGTTCATTTAGATTTCTTTTTAAGATAACTTTTTAAGTAAAACTAACTGGAGGCCACTGTCAATCAAGCCTCTAACGAGGTTTTTGGTTCATGCATTAGCTTCATGTGTCGCTTCAGATTGGCAGTACGTGATAGTACTGCGTTGCATGTAGGACATTTGGTGCGTCCAGTATGAGTGTGACTGTGCATGGCGAGCGATTTAAATGTAACAAAACTTTTAAAGCACTTGGTACATTTGTGCTTCTTCTGTTGTGTCTTTTTAGTGTCGTTTATAAGTACTTCCTTGAGTGTGTCTTTCTTACCAGAAAAAGTGCTAACCTCAATCATATCAACGGTCTGCATTTCGAAGCTATTCGATTCTTTTAGGGTCTGTCGTGATTCCGATCGGTTTGAAACTTCTTCGCACATCGCTTCAAAGCCTGGTAGATGCGTAGGTTTCCCGCTAGCGCCGCTGTCCGTTATTAAACTGTTGACTTCCAAGTCTTCGTTTTGAGATCCTGTGTCATTCATTTCCGATGCGTTGTTGCCAGTCGGCACGTGACTAGTAGAAGGCTTTACATTACGGTTTGCTTCTTGTTTGCTTGTGATCGGAGCTGAATCGGGTATAATCGCATCGGTATTTGTTGACAACACTGCATTTCCGTGCGAGGAGGTCGGTATGTGCAGTAGTGGTTGCAACCCAGAGTTGAGCTGTTGCTGCGGTACGTGAGTCATGGGCGAGCTGTCAACGCCACTAGAAGTATGATCATCTTGAGTCGATTTTAGTAATGTTTTGTTGATAAATAGCCGCGAAACAGATGTTTGCGGTTCCATGTGAGGTTGCTGTGCGATGGACGAGGTGTCGGATGGTAGCGCAACGTAAACTGGATCCGTTGTGCTCGTGTCACTATTCATGTTAGGTGGTGATTGCGTTTCTAGTATTTGTTGCGCCAGCAAAGATATCGGCTGCTCATCCACGGGTGTGTCGGATAGGCCACGAACCGCGAGCATATTTGCCGTGTGAAGAAAGGATAGCAATGATTCCTGCATGATGCTCACTTCTCCATGGTACATAAAATGGACCAACGAATTCAGATCCAAATATTTGACATTTTTAAAGATGATGACCGGATGCTGACATGGGTTTTCTTTAAAGATGTCTTTAAAGTAGGTGCTGCAGGCCGACAGTAACAACTTATGGGCACGTATCCTGCCACCTTCGCAGTACAACGTTACATCCATCCCCGACAGACCGTGAGTATGAGATTTCTCGCTCTTTCGGCCAGTTTGTGGGCCCGACGCAGGTTGAAACACCTTGAAACGGGGGGAACCACCCAGCAGCGCGAGCGAGCTGACACAATACAAATGCAAAACGGCCTGTTGAAGCGTGCCGTGTTTGCATGTGTGCGCTGTGCGATGTCGACTTCAACGAGCGAGGCGGTTCTGCTCATGCTCGGACTGCTTCTATCGCCGCACGCTTTCTTCTTCTTGCATACACGTCCACTGCGCAGTTGGCTGTTAGCGTCATCGCGAGTGGACGTGCGTCTAGGACTTAGCATTTTTGTCCTCCGGTTTGTGCGTGATTTATGCACAAACAGCGCATGATATGTGCATTGGTTTTGTTCTGTGCAGTTGTGCAAGCTCGTGCAGTGTTTCCGTGAAGAGAAATGTGTGTGTGCCGCTTGTTTCTGGCGTCTAAAGCGTGTAGTGTTTGGTTGCTTTTTACACTCCGTGTTTGCTTCGGCAAACGACTTGTTTTTGGAGTTAGAAAGCAATCTTACGGTACATGTTGGAGAGAACAACTTCGATACAAAGTGTAGAAAGTGTCTGAAGTGAAATATCGTGTGATAAATCGGTATTCGTGTTGATTTTACCGTACAAAGTTAGTGCAAAAATGGTGGCGTCGCAAGCGGTCCGTTCTTTCGTTCGTATTCGTTCAGTGTACAGTCGACCCACATACATTGCAAAACACAAATGACACGCACACACTGACGCCATCCCAAGCTCGCACTGCGCGATCGCTTTCGGAGAGCGCGCCATGTATTTTATATGGGGTCTCAGAGCATGCCCCGCGCTGGTTGAAAGTCACTCATCCCAAACGCGTCTAACCGAGCTAGTTTGGGATGAGCGCATCGAGAGAGAATTTCCATACAAAAAAATCCTCCCCAGGCCGGTCGGGTCAGGTCTTCCTCGTGTCGTAAGGTCTGGATCGCGGAAGCTACGTACGACGAATAATCGTTCCAGCGCAGTGAAAAGGTTTGATGGTCGCTCATTTTCGTCTTAGATTGCCGTCCAACAGTTGAGAATACACTCCTAACAACCACTAGTAAGTGTCGTGATCGTTGAACAAATTTTCCATTTTCCGTTTCGCTGTAACCGTTTATTCGTCATAAGCTCAACCACAAGACTGGCGTCCCACGCCGTTCAGTCCCATCAACCGGATCCTCCTCATCTTTTCGCCTGACGTCTAGTTTGACATTTGATAAATTTCGCCTGATTTTAATGACAGTTTCGCCTGATTTTAATTTGTATTTTGATTTGTTATTGTTTACTCGATTATGAATTCCGTTAACGTTCTTCTGATATATCTGTTCTTCCCACCAATCTTATTACCTGATCTTATTCCCTACAGTAAGGACGTGAATATCAGAGAAAGCTTCTAAAATTGCTTGGTACTCTTGCTGAATTCGTGCTAACAGCTGTACGTTAATAACGAATGCGCCGAAACTGTACTTGGAAACTGACGGATTGACTTTCTGCTGTGAAGTTTGGTTCAGGGTTGATTTGAAAATTAAATCAAAACAAAACTACAGTAAGCTCCCACACAGCACGTGATGGCACTCGATTTTGACGGAATTTTCTTTAAATAAATTTTCTTCACACGGCAGGACCGGGGTTCAAGTCTCATCTGGGCCATTCCCGCATAGTGAGGTCCTACTATCCAACCATGCGGTAACAATAAGTCTAGTAAGCCAAAAATTGCAGGCATGACCTAAGAGGTCGTTAGGTCAAGAAAGAAGAAGAAAATATTTAGAATTTATTCGTTTGTTGCAATGTAATACTAGATATTCCTTCTTCTTCGCTCTGATTTGGCACGAGCATTGTAGCATCAAAATAATCAGTTTTATACACGGATGATCGTTTCTCCTATAGTTTAATAGTAATATCTCTTCCAGCATTTTTTATTACACGTGGTGTGTATCACATATTTTTCCAAAAATGAAATGATGTATTGCAAGAAGCTTGAAACCTGTGAACATTCGGAATATCCGATATCGGTCGACTTTACTCGCTAGTGCGGAACGCGGAAGCTGCCGTTATGTTTGAAACAACTGTCCCTAAGCAAACTTTACAATGTCAACAATTTAATCATTTAAATTTTAAACCAATCTTTATTCCTACATGTTTTGTGACCCAGCAAACAATCGGGTCGCGTTTTGGTCGAAATCGGGTCGGACGGACTGTCACCGTGTAGGAAACACTCGGTTTTTTCAATGTATGCGTGCGTCTTGTCAGTATTGGGTTTTTTGCTTAGGTCGATCCAAAATAAAAATAAGAAGAAGAAAAATAATCACTGCTAAATGTAAACAGTGAAAATTATCATCAAAAAAGATTGTGTTTTTGTAAATGCTCTATAGCATTGTATGCGGAGTTCATTCCGAATCTATTTAATCAGTGAGTTTTACGAGAATTATCAGATTTATGGAGCATTTGACTGAGGTTGCGACGCAGTTGAAATTGGTACAAAGAATGGTATCGTTGCATCAATGTGGAGACAAAGTTCCCCCCTTCGCAGTTGTGTACCGCTGCACAGAATCATTGTAGGGTAACAAGTATCCACAACATGCAGATACGTAAGTTGGTAGAAATCTGATTATGATTGCACCATCTCATTGCAGCGCCACGGAACCGCTTGTGCAACAGGCAGTGAAGGTGAAAAACTGGATAAATACAGCCTGTGTTGGGAAGTAATACAATATATAATATATTGCAATATGTTTGGCGATGATCATTGTAATCATCATTGTAGCTCTCACTAAATAATAAACATGAGGATATTATTTTCCACTTCGGGTACTGCACTCCTTTATTTCTGGTTGATTCCTCAACACCTAACTCACATAAATTTGTAACACACGTTGTTTTTGCACACATCATATGTTCTAGTATGTTCTGTAAGTCAAATAATGAACACGAAGAATCATTTGTTTACCGCTCGATGATTTTCCTAGCTTGTAAAAACTCAAACCTGTTCTCATTTCTATTGACTGTTATATTGCTGACATAAATAACCAATGCTTCATAGATTAAATGGGATCACGGTCAACTCATTGTCCTTTCACCAAAGCCAAATAGCGATCGAAACCAACCTAAACCGTGTTAAAATTGTAACTCATAAAAAGATCAATCTCAAATATCAACAACAATGATGAGAAAAAAAAAGTTGATGATGATGATGATGCCAAGAAGGAAAAGAAAGTCCAACGTGCGATTATTTTTTTCAAGCAATTTTTTGAATTGACGTAATTTTAGTCGGCAGCGCCATCTGGTGGGTCCGACCATTTCTGCATTACGACCATGGATGGCGGTCGGTTCGGCAGTCCGTTCAACCGCCGTCGGACCCAATCGCGACCAATTTTGCGCTCCGGGGAAGCACAAAGATTTTTTGGCAATAGACTATCACCAAAATTACCACAGACGCATGGATATCAACGCTCAACTGTCACTTCATCGTAGGAAATTCCTAATTGTCATTCTAGTTGGTTTTGGTCTAAATGACATAACCTCTCTGTTGTATACACCGAACAAACGTTTTGTTTGAGCCGCAACAAAGGTACGCGTGCAGTGTTATCGAGTGCTTTTGTTGAGCAGGCAAAAAATTACACTCAACAATTGGCTAAACGATGGATGATGACGCCGAAACCTACAAGTTGTGGCGCATCCGTAAGACGGTAATGCAGCTAAGCCACGACCGAGGCTACCTGGTAACGCAGGATGAACTGGATCAGACGCTCGAGCAATTCAAGGAGCAATTTGGCGACAAACCTAGGTTAGTAGCGACGCATGGTGGTTATGTCTCGTGCACTGTTCTCATCCACCTTCCGACATGTTTTCCTTGCAGTGAAAAAAGGCCTGCCCGGTCCGATCTTATCGTGCTGGTAGCACACAACGATGATCCCACGGATCAAATGTTTGTGTTTTTCCCGGACGAACCGAAGATAGGAATCAAGACGATAAAGACGTACTGTACCCGCATGCAAGAGGAAAACATTCACCGTGCTATTGTTGTGGTGCAAGCCGGTATGACCCCGTCGGCAAAGCAATCACTGGTCGACATGGCGCCGAAGTACATTCTGGAGCAATTCCTCGAATCCGAGCTGCTGATCAACATTACCGAACATGAGCTGGTCCCGGAACACGTCGTGATGACACCGGAAGAAAAGCAGGAGCTGCTCGCCCGTTACAAGCTGAAGGAAAACATGCTGATGAGGATACAGGCGGGCGATCCGGTTGCACGGTATTTCGGACTAAAACGGGGCCAGGTGGTTAAAATTATTCGTCCCTCGGAAACGGCCGGTCGCTACATCTCGTATCGCTTGGTGTGCTGAAGGAAGTTTACGTTTTCTCTAATAAATCGCACCATTCTTCCGGATGGTTTTCAAACGCTCGTTGGTTTGTTTTGTTTGTTACACAGTAAGGTTTTATTGGACACGTTCGCGACGTAGACACGTGTGTATTCACCAAACGACGGACAGAGGGCAGGCTTACTCCGAAGGGACCTCGATAGCACCGCTAGCAATGTCTTCGATCACGTCATGAGGCGAGCGTCCGTCGATGGTACAGCCAACGCTCTGTGCCGTTCCGAGCACTTCCCTGCAGGTGCCGGACAGCTCCCGGGCCATGGATCGCGGTCGCATGACGCGAGCGATGTTGATCACTTCATCGAAGGTGATGTTACCATTGTGTTTAACTGTTGCACAAAAGATAAACAAACACGGATCACGCCGTACGCATTAATACCTTTCCATCTGTGTACCCCCGCCGCTTGCACCCGATACTTACTGTTCTTCACCTTCTTACGGTCTCGTGGCGGTTCCTTCAGGGCTACTATCCAACCATGCGGTAACAATAAGTATAGTAAGCCAAAAATTGCAAGCATTACCTAAGAAGTCGTTAGGTCAAGAAAGAAGAAGAAAATACTTAGCATTTATTCGTTTGTTACCATGTAATACGATTTGGCACGAGCATTGTAGCATCAAAATAATCAATTTTATACACGGATTATCGTTTCTCCTACAGTTTAATAGCAATGTCTCTTCCAGCATTTTTTATTACACGTGGTGTGTATCACATATTTTACCAAAAATGAAAGGATGTATTGCAAGAAGCTTGAAACCTGTGAACATTCGGAATATCCGATATCGGTCGACTTTACTCGCTAGTGCGGAACGCGGAAGCTGCCGTTATGTTTGAAACAACTGTCCCTAAACAAACTTTACAATGTCAGCAATTTAATAATTTAAATTTTAATCTTATCTTTATTCCTACATGTTTTGTGAAGCACAAAGATTTTTTGGCAATAGAATATCACCCAAATTACCACAGACGCATGGATATCAACGCTCAACTGTCACTTCATCGTAGGAAATTGCTAATTGTCATTCTAGTTGGTTTTGGTCTAAATGACATAACCTCTCTGTTGTATACACCGAACAAACGTTTTGTTTGAGCCGCAACAAAGGTACGCGTGCAGTGTTATCGAGTGCTTTTGTTGAGCAGGCAAAAAATTACACTCAACAATTGGCTAAACGATGGATGATGACGCCGAAACCTACAAGTTGTGGCGCATCCGTAAGACGGTAATGCAGCTAAGCCACGACCGAGGCTACCTGGTAACGCAGGATGAACTGGATCAGACGCTCGAGCAATTCAAGGAGCAATTTGGCGACAAACCTAGGTTAGTAGCGACGCATGGTGGTTATGTCTCGTGCACTGTTTTCATCCACCTTCCGACATGTTTTCCTTGCAGTGAAAAAAGGCCTGCCCGGTCCGATCTTATCGTGCTGGTAGCACACAACGATGATCCCACGGATCAAATGTTTGTGTTTTTCCCGGACGAACCGAAGATAGGAATCAAGACGATAAAGACGTACTGTACCCGCATGCAAGAGGAAAACATTCACCGTGCTATTGTTGTGGTGCAAGCCGGTATGACCCCGTCGGCAAAGCAATCACTGGTCGACATGGCGCCGAAGTACATTCTGGAGCAATTCCTCGAATCCGAGCTGCTGATCAACATTACCGAACATGAGCTGGTCCCGGAACACGTCGTGATGACACCGGAAGAAAAGCAGGAGCTGCTCGCCCGTTACAAGCTGAAGGAAAACATGCTGATGAGGATACAGGCGGGCGATCCGGTTGCACGGTATTTCGGACTGAAACGGGGCCAGGTGGTTAAAATTATTCGTCCCTCGGAAACGGCCGGTCGCTACATCTCGTATCGCTTGGTGTGCTGAAGGACGTTTACGTTTTCTCTAATAAATCGCAACATTCTTCCGGATGGTTTTCAAACGCTCGTTTGTATGTTTTGTTTGTTACACAGTAAGGTTTTATTGGACACGTTCGCGACGTAGACACGTGTGTATTCACCAAACGACGGACAGAGGGCAGGCTTACTCCGAAGGGACCTCGATAGCACCGCTAGCAATGTCTTCGATCACGTCATGAGGCGAGCGTCCGTCGATGGTACAGCCAACGCTCTGTGCCGTTCCGAGCACTTCCCTGCAGGTGCCGGACAGCTCCCGGGCCATGGATCGCGGTCGCATGACGCGAGCGATGTTGATCACTTCATCGAAGGTGATGTTACCATTGTGTTTAACTGTTGCACAAAAGATAAACAAACACGGATCACGCCGTACGCATTAATACCTTTCCATCTGTGTACCCCCGCCGCTTGCACCCGATACTTACTGTTCTTCACCTTCTTACGGTCTCGTGGCGGTTCCTTCAGGGCTTTCACAATCAGGGAAGCGGCCGAGGGAACAACCGAAATGGCAGCCTGTCGATTCTGGATCGTCAAGCAAACGGTGATCTTCAATCCCTTCCAATCGCCAGTTGCCTTGGCAATATCGTCACCAATCTTCTTGGGCGACTGTAAACACACAAATGCGAAGAAAATATCAGTTGATTGGGTTCTGCGAAAAGTTTATTTAATGTGATTATGTCAAACTTTCATCCACTTACCAGACCCAGAGGACCGATTTTCGGGGCCAGAGACGAAGTAGCTCCTACTTCTCCACCAACGCAACGCAGGTACACTGTAAACAGACACAATCACAAAGAGAAACGACACGATTAAAGGTGCGCCTGTTAACCATAAATTGAATCCCTGGCGTGAGCTCGGTATTGCTCATGAAGCTAGGATGCTGTACACCCATTTTCACGGCCAGAAACTGCTGATACGTGGTATTCCGTACAGGGTACACACACGGCTTCTTCATCCACCTTTTACACCCGCTTAAAGCTAATGTTTCTTATCGAACTATGTTTCACAACACGTACCGTGCTTAACCTCATTCGGATCGAACTTTGGCGGCATTTTGGAAGGTTCAGAAACGCGGCGAAATCAAAATTATTGAACACTCCAAAAAGTGTGTTCACGCACGGATCGTAAAGATGCCGGAAAGAGAGAGTGTAGAGGACAGCAGCACTGACAGCTAACGCACTGTCAAAAAGAGACCTGACAGCTACAGCTTTACTTCCGGCGCGGTGGCATTACGAGCTTAACCCTCAACGGTACATTAAGTGCACAAGTTCACAATGTCACACATAGGTGGCGGTAAATGCTGCAAGATTCGGATATTTTACGGTTGATTTGTAAACACTATGTGGAAAGTACTGACAAACATTTTCACATCATTTTATTTCTTTTTATTCTATAGTGTGTGTGAATTTTGGTGGGATCTTTTCATCTTAAATACACTACAATCGGGGGCATTCTTTACTAACTATGCACTTAAAATTTATTTTACAAATATTCCACCCTCAAGCTCTTTCTGCTCTTTTTGTTTCATGTAAGCTAAAAATATTGTCCACAACAGGCTACACATGCTTACGAAGGGCACGCGATTCTTTTCAGGAACTACGGAAAAGTTGAATGTTTGTATGAATGGCCAGATGCATAGTGCAACCTAGGAAACGAAGGAACAAGAAGCATTATTTTAAACCGCATACATTCATGCACGTACAAATGTAGGACAACCGACCTTGTACGTGGGAAACAGCTTCACTCGTACTTCGTTCAGTGATTCCTCGACCGATTTTGCTTCCAGCAGGCTCATGCTGAAGTAGAATGCTGTCATTGCCATTGGTGTGTAGCTGATCTGTTCCGTCATAGCCTAGGTAATGCAGACGATCGGAAAACAGAATCAGAAATTACACATGCCTCGTAGAATGTACCATGATGGTGTGTGTGTGGGTCTGTCTGTCTGTCTATCTGTACGAGCGCAAAGAAAGCTACTGACCTTGGCAATGGCCGATTTTAGATTCTGTTGGGGCCACATGATGGAAGCCACCCGTATCCAACAGTACAGCGACGGTGCAACAATGAATCCGCCGTAAAAGAAGAATCGCCAACACTTTTTCCAATCGATTTCGTCTGTGGATTTTACCGAGGAAAACAAAACGCACGCGATTAAGGATCCAACCGGCAAGGCACACGAATTGTACACTTTCACTTACTTAACTTTTTACCGGACAATTTTTGCTGAATGAAACATCCCGTTGGCCATAGTAAACTGTACGTGATCATGCCACGAACGACGGGATACCGTTTAATCCATTGCGCAAATGCTGACATTGGTGCAGTTTGCTTGTTGAGGCAGATACACAGAAAGGGAACGATCACGTGATCGCACCGACAAACGACGGAAAATTCGAATTCACTGTATTAATACGAAGAAATTTGGTAACGACGCTACGTTTTGTTCACCAGCAACCACACGGTTCAAATCGTTCAACGGTCCGTAGTACATTTGGTCCCGCACCAGTCAGCGACACACCAACAGACCCGCGCGTTCTTTCCAAGCCTGTCCCTTGAACTTAAAACATTGAAAACGATCGTTTTGGCAAAGGATCGGTCATGCGACATAAGGGTGAAAACGTACACAGATACACCGATCAGTACACCCCCCCGATTAGACTAACCGGAACCGGCTCTCATTCTCTCACTTCTTTGCCAATATGCTGTGCAAATTTGAAGGATAAAGTATTCGGATATATACTCGCAACGATCACTGCACTAGGGGTGGCAGGTAGTAGTGAATTGTTTTGAATGATTTTGATGACGTAGATGGAACGTTGGTTTGAAAAGAAAAAAAACCACTCGTGTTCCGTGAGGGATAAAAATAAACGTGATACGGGTGGACAAACTCGTGTGAACGAACGCATGGGTTCTTTTTTTTCGATCCGAAACCGTCCACAGCCGTAACTTGTCTCAGGTGTTTTATTTTTTTATTTTGTTGCAATGAGACAAACAAAATTAGCGGCTGTATGATCTTTTTCTTCTCACTCTCAATAAGATAAATGACGCGTGTGATGATGTCACTATCGTGCTGGTTCTCGGTAGATATAACGGATGATTTAAGCGGAAAACATCTAGGCGCTAGGCGAACACGTGTTCATTCAAAAAGAGAGTAGAGCACGTGCGACGACCTTCATATACGATCGTGTTCAATAAAATAGCGGTGACCAATGCATTTTCCGGTTTCCATAGATTGTTGTAAAATTACAACAAATTTTTAAAAGTAATAGTATCATTTCTTGTCATGGTTTATATTAGGGTTGATTTCCTCATTAAGTGACTTTTGATACTGTAGAAGTGTTTGGGGGGTCAGCTGGCCGAGGCGGTAGCGGTGCCGCGTGACTGAGAAGAAGAGTGTTATTTGACGGTGGCAGTCTCTAGGTGGTAGAGAAAATCTGAATGAAGCGGGTCAAGAAGAGAATGTTACTGTTCGAGCCGCGCGCAGCCTCCAGGACGCAGCCAGATGAACCTGCGTGAACGCGCTAGCCTCCGCTCCCGAAGCTCTCTCTCTCTCTCTCTCTCTCTCCTTTCGAGGATCGAGTACAGTCCGATGAGACACATATTTATATAAAATATTTAACATATAAAATATTTAACATGATGAAGAAATGACATTAGAAAATGCGCATGTTTTTTTTTTTTATTTAACGGAATAGCTTATGACTTCATCGATGAAACTGATCGTAAACGATGCACCATCGATCAGCACAGACATATAAGATAAATGAAAAAGACATCGGCAGAACAGACGGCGGACCTTGGAACCTTGAGCGGTATTGAGGACTTACTGTGCAGGAGCAGGCCAATACCTTTGAACTGAGATTGTAGCAAGTAATGTGAAAGTGTTTTCGTTTTAGTCAGTCACTCACTCACTCAGTCAGAGTCAGTTATACAGACAATTCTTATCAAGAAACGCTGCAACCAATTTTGTTGATCTTTTAAGTGGGTTTTTATTATTTTCAACAAGTTTAAAGCAGTAATAGGATGTCATAATTGTTATTCTAAAACTTTTTCGTTCAACTTAGAAAACTCGGATTCAAGAAGAAACTTCCTATATCTGGATTGTTTTTTTTTTGTTTATATGCATAGTGTATATATGCTGTTGTGTACATATACACTTTTCTTGTTTTTTTTTTTGTTTTTTTTTGATAAATATCCTAGCTGGTTTACAATCATCAAGGATTCGAGCTTGCCTCGCTTTACTCGCTCGTTGCTATGGGATACTGGGAGCTTAGTCGCTAGCGAGCATTCCGTCCGATCTATCTGCTGCACTTCGTACTACTGCAATAGTTGAATGGCTGCGTGTGTTTGTTTGTTGTTTTTTTTATGTTTTCACTTTTTTCTTGCTCCTTGACTGAAGTCATTCATGGAAAAGGAATATTTGGTAGAAAAAAACAAGAAATGGCGTAGAGATGGCTAAACTGTGGCTTGATGTGTGCTATGCGACGGAATCAAACGTGTACCGGAACGAGCCGCAAAAAACTACCCGTTCATACAACCGTGGCAGCTATGGTTTGGTTTGGTCGTCAATGTTCAAACGTTTGCAGTTGGTCAGATGGAAGTGTTGTGATAAGCACATTCCGAATATTGTTTGAACATGTCCACCAGACCCTTAGCAACATCATTCAAACGTCGTACACATTCATTAGCCGCTCGGATGCATCGAACAGAACTAGGGAAAAGGAATCTACCAAAATGAGAGTGAAAGTAGGAGAAAACCCTCCTCCACCCGGGGACAGTTTACTGAAACAGTCTGCTTTGCTTACTTCGTTGAAATTTTGTTAGAAATATACTAACGAGTTGGATTTTGTTCTTTCCCTTCTTCATTCTCACGTGTTTTGGTTTGCTTTCGTTTCGTGGTTTCTTCCTTCTTGGTGTGCAATAATAATAATTAGTAAACGTTATATTACGATGTACAAGCAAGTTTGTAGTGTTTCTTTTTGTTTGTTTTATCACAATTGTTAAGTGTTGTTTATTAGTATGCATATGCGAAGATTTAAACCCTCTTACACATCAGAAGAAAAATTTGAAATGGTATGTAACTAGCTGTTCATTTAGTGTTTAGTGTTATGTTGATTCTGCCAGCATTGTGTTTGTGTGTGTGTGTCTGTGTTTGAGTGTGTAACAGTATATTGATTTTGGAAATCTAGCGCTGCGTTAGCTAGTTAACGTGTTATTCGTCATCCACCTGTGCTGGCTGGCTGCAAGTCATCGTAACGCAGCAGCTTTATGGCATACGCGTGAATAAATAGCTGCCTTCGGTGCCATTCTGCTACGGTCACCGAGGTAAGCCATCACGATCTTCTTTTGTTTAGTTTTTTTGTTTCTTCTTTTTTTGTTTGTTTTGCATATTATTTGTATAGATAATCTCGCTACCATCTATGATTACAGCCGGGTTGGCTGCAAGATATAGAAAAAATATTGAATCATTTGTTTAAATTTATAGATATAACGTGTCTTGAAAAAATCACTAATATCGACAGGCTTGTAGTAGAGTGCTTAAAGCAAAAACGATAAAATATGCTATCTAGAGAGAAAGCTAGCTATTTAGCGACTCCGTCGTAACAACGTTTGCTTATCCGTTTCATGTGTTTCTTCCTTTGTTTAAACAGAACCGTAGTAGTAGTTAGTATATAGATGCTGCTCGACGCACAGTGCGAATCCCACCCTGAACCTGCCTCCCGCCGTACTGTAAGGAAGGCTTGCAAAATAGTAAACAATACGCATTCCCCGTAGCTTTCTTAGCATATATAGTATATATATATATAAGTATAATAATGTAGGGTGTGTTGTGTGCAGTTTTTTTGTTCGTTTTGCTTGTTAAGCTTTCTTCTTTTGCTACATGTTTCGTCTGCAATACTACATCGAGTTTCATCTTAACCGTGTTCGAACACTTCGAATTGCTACGATTGGTGTCGTTAGTTTTGTTTTTTTTTTGTTTTTGTTTGCTTAGTTTCGCTACTATCGCTAATGTATGGTTTGTTTGGATTTTGCTTTTGCGTTGCTTTAGTTGATCACGTGCCGATTCGCTCAATTGAGGCGTTAGCTGCCTGCCCAATCTCAACGCTTCTAGCTGATCACCAGAAAGAGAAAGAGAGAGAGAGAGAGCGAGTACGGCATGGCCGTACTGCTGCTACAGATACACACTACGAGCAGCACCAATTTCACGCCATCGGCCACCCTTTTGCTTAGCTTATCTGGTACTTAGTGAGCGTGTACTAAATCGGTTGCTTTATCCTACTTGCATTTGAGTTTGCTTATCAATACCCTCGAAGCCCTTATTGATGAATAAATGTGATGTTGTTTTGTTTGTTTGTTTGTTTGCAGTATTTGCTGTTGCTATTGTGTGTTTTGCTTCATTGTTCAAATGAATTTACCCAAAAGTAGTAGAATCGTTTCATAAGAAAGGGAGAGAGAGAGAGAGCGATAGCTTTGCATGTTTCTTTGTTCTGTTTTGCTGTTTGTTACTCATTTCGTTATCCCTCATATCGCTCATAAGTGCCAGGGTGTGGATTGCTGGGTGTCTTTCATGTGTTCTTGAGTGAGGCCCCGCTCGATATGGGGACACCCGCCCAATCAATACATTTCTCACATCCATATTATTCATCAATGTTCCTTTGGTTTGTTTTGATTTATAATTATTCTAAAAGATGCACTTTTGGCAGAGCTGAAGATAGTAAAATTATTGTTTGTTTGCTTTAACTTTTTTTTTGTTCATGTTTCTTTTGTTATAAGATGTGTATATATACTATTCATTAAATATATTATTCTCGAGCATTGTTCTGGTTGCAAAATCGCGTCGCCACATCTCTCCGGCTGCTTCTCCATCCAGACGTTCCGGAAGGATTCAAGGGGAAAGGGTTTAGTTTAAACTTAGTTGAACTACATTGCTATTAGAATGATATTGCAAAAACTGTATCCTCCCACCCTTCTAACCGGGCTTCTACTAGCCCCTTCCATCCATCATCAATCCCTCAGCGCAGTTCCCAGCGAGTGGGAACTAGTGGTTTAGCTGCTTATAGTTAAAGGAATTTTGTTTTTTTTTTTCTTGTTGTTGTTTAATTTTGCATCAATCACTTATGAGGCGACCATTATTCAAACGGCTTGGCTACCCTATTCGATTTACAGCTGTGCGTGCACGCTTATTACTATGTTCTGTTTGGTTTGCTCTCTGTTTTTTACTTTAGTTATATTGTACTGAAATACTTTTGCCACCTTTGCCACACTTGTCACAAAACTGATTCCGTCCTTACTTACGAATTTCAATGAAACTGTTGTGTGCACTCGCTATTAACAGTGTGGAAAGATAGGGCCAACTAGTAGTAACGTACGCTATATCGAGCATTACAACTAGAGCTTGATCAGGATGGAATAATCATATCAACCTTCTTCAGTTGCAAACTTGACGGATACTTTTCCATTGTTTTGATTTTGCAAATAACTGGGCCTCTTCTTACTGCATTCTTACTCACGTTATCTTATTGGTGCGTCTGTTGTTTTTTTTTTATTTTGCAAAATCGCGTTTGTAATATAATTTTTGTTTAAATATTGTTGTTGCTGAACGCACTGGCACAAAAGCTTCGTATGCTCGTATGCTGTTAAAGCACCCGTGCCTTTGCATAATGCCAATCAAACAAAACTGATAAAATCCCACCTGTTTCATCCCATCCTACACGTTACAGTACTGTTGACACGCGCAGCACGTTGACCGCGCATCCGCTTGGCGTTCCCAACGAAAGCAAGTAGCTAAGTAACGAACTCGTCGTATATTCGCTAGCAATAAACCGTTCGACCGTCTCAAATCGCGCAACCTTAATCTACTTTGTATCTATCTAACTAATCGATATTTCGGCTCAATAGCTTGATGCTTGTAAAAATCACTTTAGGCTGCTGCTCGGCTATTCTGAGATTGGCATAACGGATTTCGAGTTTCCTCTACGTTTGATTTTGCGTTTCTATCAGCTTCAGTATCACCAGCCACCAGCCACTGTACTGGGATAGGTATGTTTGTTTGCATGTTTAATAGCTATCGCGGCTTATTTAACGTTTTTTTTCTTTGGGTGTTCCTTGAATTCGGTTTCTGTTGGTATCTGTCAGATATAGTAGAAATGTAAGATGTGTGTTTGTGTGTTTGTTTTTCGTTTGTTTAAATTTACATGAGCACGCATTTTCTAACTTATCGTTCTGCTGCACAATGTGAGCAATGTTTAATAGTATATGTGCCAGTGTACGGCGCACGTCACCCGTTCCTATTGCATTTCCCGATTGCTCACAGTTCAATGGCAAGGTGCACATACATTGTGGTAACATAGTGCCCAAAAAAAAAACATGTTAGCAACTGCCTTGAATAAGTAATTATATTAGATGCACCGTTTCCCGCTGGCCAATTTGCTTGCCATCCGGTAAATTCAAACCAAATCAGAACAGAAAACAGGCATTAAATGGCAAACCATCGCCCATGTTTACCTTCACAATTGCATTCAAACCTAACTAATGATGATATGCTGCGGCTTTAAAAATTGCTTTCAGTAATAGTAGTGCTACTAACCAACAGGGACAGAAGGTATGTGTGTGTGTTCGTGTGTATGCGTGCGCTTTAATGTTAACGTTTTGCTGTTTTGCGGTCAGTGTGATTGTTGTTTATACATTTATATTTCACTTTTCACTCGTCCATTTCACCGTTTAACGTTCGGGTGGTACGCCTCTGAGTTGCGTCGTGGGCTGGTTTTCGAGTTGTCGAGTATTTGGATTCTGTTCTCACAATGGTAGTACTTCTTCCTGGGGGAGCATTGTGTCCCATCACCATCTTGTGTTTAATGTTTGTTGTTGTTGTTGTTCTTGTTGTTTTCCGCTTATATGTTTTTTTTTTGTTTGTTATCAATCACGAGCCTTTCGTAGCAGATCCGGAAGCAACATATTATAACGATACGAGTATAAGTACATAGTAGATAGTGAGTGAGTGTTTGAAACATTGTTGCATTTCTCCCTACTGGTATAGGCTTTCTTAGAAATAGAATCGATTTGTATGCTATTACTCTCGTGTTAATACGGTTGAATTAAATAATCGCGTTCCAATTTCCGCTGCTACTAGCTATATTTTATGCTACTTTCTCTCTCTCTCTCTCTCTCGCAAAGTCATCTGCGTCGACGCAACGTTGTGTTTGCTTATGTCATAAGTGTTCTGTACAGAAAGCTTACGTTTAGTATATGGCTGA